>JARQTC010000116.1:230681-294597 GCA_030142495.1 Cephus runcator | reverse complement strand
CAGTATCCCAATAAATTTTTTAATTACCCCCCCCCCCCCCCCCCCCCTCGAGAGTCGCGTCAGCGCGTTCCCGCGATACCAGGCTTAATAAAAAGTTACAAATTCCCTAGGAAAAAAAAAAAAAAATTTCCCATACGTCGTCAGTCAGGACACGCGTTATCGATAATAAAGCGCAACGCACTCTACGCTGATTTTCCTCCAACCCATATCCCACATGGACCAATCCCCTTTACTGGATACCCCAGCAACCTGGTCCCAAGTCATCCGGACGGGTAATGAATTATAATGAAGCCTCCCGGTATACCGTTGCCGCGTATCCACAGTAACCACCCATAACGTAGATCCGCATGTACAATACGTTAAGCCACTGACGTTACATACCTACAGATTAAACGCGGGTTCGCCCACAGGAACGTAACTTGGGTTAGTCGGCTACTCGGCAGCGCGTACGATACACGGGGTGGGTCACTAAAAATAATCGCCGGCAAGACACGCAAGGCAACAGCGGCAAGGTAGAAAAATCCATAACCCGTACGGCGTAACTATACCGTACGCGCTGGCATTTATCGCAGAGTTGAAAATACGTAGACATACGTTACGTACGTATGGCGCACGTAGGTACCGATGGTCGGTAGTGATCGGAGGCAGAAGCGTCGGGTATCGATCGGTTATAAATAGCCAAGGTGCAACGTACCGTGAGAACCTCCCCCCCCCCCCCCCCCCACCACGCCACCCACAAGGTATAATTTCGATAACGGCCAATAACGAACAGTGAATTAACTGCAAGAGCCGGTATGACACAGGGATATTTTGTTTTGGTGGTCTAAGACACGTAATACGTAAAAGCCTGTACCACACCGGGTTAATCCATGCGAAACATTGGACAAATAAGATTATAATTTTCCTAGCAAAGCACGGGTCACCCGTTATACGAAAAAGTTACTAAAATCTTAAAAAATTTCTCCAGATTATCGATTATAATTGATTTTCGATCGATATTACTTTTCATGTCCATCGATCACGATCCCCGACGTGGAACTTCCTCGAAGTCCTCACAGGAGGCGTTGGCGGCGCAATTGGGACGCGTACGCGTATAGGTACGAGGCTGCTTCGAGAAGCGACCTAATTTCGTTAGGGCGAATCCACGTAGAATGTAGACAGTGTCTGATCGAAGGAATACAGTGAGAATTTAAAGTGCCGGACCGATCGTGATAACGGGGTACCGACTGAGCTTTATTTCAGGTCAGTTTTTCACCAACGAGAAAGATCGACTGTACTCGCGTTACAGGTTGGCATGAGAAACGGCACGGGAGGTACTTGGTGTCCGAAGGTAACGCGATCCCCGTGGCGCCGTATCGCTTCCAGACGACGCCCCCCCCCCCCTCGCGGCTGATTGCGAAACTCGACTAGCCGTTAAAAGAAACAGGTTCGCTCGACGGTACTGAGTGCGGAAACCGCATGCGGAATCAGGATCCGAAGAGGTGTCTTTATCGGGTGCAGGACGGTGAGATTTTTGACTCGGGTCGGGCCGATTCCCTTGAGTGAGCTTGAGGATGGTTGAAGTACCTCCCGAGAGTATTTATGTATGTGTATATATATATATATATATATATACACACGCATAGGAAGAAGAGGACGACGACGCCGACGTCGAAATTACCGTCGTAAATAACGTTCCGAGTTAAAGTTTCTTGCAAACTCCGACGTCCTGCATAGCCACCCTTATCCCCCTCGCCCGAGTATCAGTCATTCATATATATATATATATATAGGTATATATGCATATTCGGTACACGAGCACTTTGAGCTCGTAAGAAAGTCCTGGCGAATTTTACGATATCGCAGTGCGTACACGAGAGGTAAAGAAAAAGGGGAAAAAAAAGTACGGAAACCTACGCTACCCTCGTAACGATAATTAAGTGAGGTTCAGGGTGAGGAGTGACGTCTCACGTACTCTTGTAAAAGGATACCGGTTAACTTACCGGTAAAACCAGCATTCCCACTGTATCCATGGAAATTTAAAGAATTTTGATAATTTAGTGCTATTAAACTGCTTTTCAGTTGCTGTTGACCGCATTTAATTGCTGTCTTTTAGCGTCTTGAAATTAAGGGGAACGCCAGGCGAGGCAAAAGTTAGAGTTCTGATGCATAATTTTAGAAAAAAAAAAAAAAATTGGCAAAACTCTAATGGAAAATTATTGTACGATTTAATTGCTATGTTATAGAAATTAAAAATTTACTTCACAGTAAGAAACAAGTCAGTACCCCTCATGTGCAATCCGAGCTGGAAATGGCTAAACTCAGATGGAAAATTACAATGATGGTTCAAATTTCGAACGATCAATTGAGCAGCCAGCTTTGTCGGGGTTCGATATAGGGTGCGGGAAGTTTGCCCCCCATAATTCGAAAATACTGATTCTACTTGTTGTTCTGGCTTGTTCTAAATTGTTCTAGGTTTTCCTCGATTTTCTTAGGGTTTCCTGGGTCGTTCTAGATTATTGTAGATTGCTCCAGGTTGCTCCAAGTCGATCAGGTGGGATAGACAAATAAAACTAGGGAAACACTGGAAAAGCTGAGGATGACGAATGCTCCCAGAATAACATGTGGATGTAGGACCATTTCGAACGATTTTCAGGTTATTCCAGGACATTCCAGCTTGCTCTAGGTTGTTCTAGGTTTCCCTAGGTTTCCGTAGGTTTCCCTAGGTTCTTCTAGGTTGTTCCACGCTGTTCCACGTCCTACCACAATCAGGTAGGACAGTCACATAAAACTAGGGAAACACTGGAAAAGCTGAGGAAGACGAACGCTCCCAGAATAACATGTGGATGTAGGACCACTTCGAACGATTTCCAGGTTATTCCACGACATTCCATCTTGTTCTAGGTTCTTTTAAGTTTCCCTGAGTCTTTCTAGGTTGTTCTAGGTTATTCATCCAGCCCAAGTAATGAAGAATGTGCGTATACACGCGTGATGCATACCGTGAGGACCCCGCGAGTCAAGTTTTCCATACATGAAGTACACGTGAAAAATGTCACGTGTGCACCGAATTTACCGATTTCGTAAATTACGGTTGACGTTGAAAATGCATATTTGTTTATTGACACTTTTTTTTTTTGAAATTGTATCTAGTTTCTCTCCAATTATCGACTCGGTCCTGTAGCCCGCGGATGACGTACGGAAGCACGTGTGACGTATGTATGCTCATATGTTTCCACCTGCTCCGCTCGCATGCATCCAGTGTTACGTGTCGAATTTGCATAACGCGTGCACATGGAGGAGACTTGGAGATCGTGTGTACGTAAATATATAAATACATGTGTATCAGTACGTCATATGTAGTGCTGGTGGTCTGGGGGAGGAGGGGTCGGGACATTTCCTGTCGCGGCGACGGACACGCGTTTTACATAGGCCTGTGGACGCTTCTAACTGGCACATACATATCTGCCTTGCGGTCGAGCGCAAACGACAACGAGTGACGTTTATTCTGTAGGCCAAATTATTGGCGATGCGCAATGCGCGAAAGCGAAAATTATGCAACGATATTTTTGCGATCGGATGAATTTTCGAATTAGATTTTAGGGGGGGGGGGGGGGGGGGGATAGGTCAGATGAATTTTGGATGTGTGGGTATTTGTTGGTTATTTATATACGTATATATATATAGAAACGACGTTTGCGAATTGCACGAGTACACAATGAGCGACGCGCAATTAAATGATTGAAAGTAAACAGCTTGATTGTGCGTCGAAATTAATTTTGTGGGAATTTGGCTGACGTTTTTGCATTTAATTTCATCGAGGTCAGCGCGTGTTTGGATTTCATTGGTCGATCTGAGTTTTGGGATTTTTCGAATCTACCTGATAAGACTAAAAATATTAGAATCAATTGGGACAAAAATAGTGGTTGCTTTTTTCGCGAGTGTTACCTTGCGAACGCGGCTTAAGGACAATGGTCGAAGAGTTTAAATGAATCTGTCATAAGGAAACAATGCGACAGGAGTGTAGGTTACGTACGCGTACGGGGATATCGAAAGAGAGATAATGTCCGTCGGTATAGTATGGCCGAGTTTTCATGAATCCTATCGAGAGTGCGACAGCCGCTCGTCGAAGTTTCGTTCAAGGTCGATTCACACGAGGCGCGACCGAATTGATACGCGTCGAGGTGAAAAAAAGAGAGTCGAGGATTATCCGCTGAACAAGTTCAATTTCAATTAGTTCGAGAAAAGCGCCACGAGATGTCGGGTCGGTCGGTCGAAAGTTCGATCATACGATTTTTCAGTAAGTTCGATAATCGACGCCCTTATCGATCACCGGCTACGTCGAGCGTGGAAAATAATCAGGATTGCCAATTAAAGCCCGGAAATGACTAATGCATCCCACCTCGCCTGCCCGAGAGTAACGGATTACTCGATCAGCTTATACAGCAAATAGATTTTGCTCCGACTAACTTTTGGTCGCGTCTGTACTATCGAAAATTGACACTTTTCTTTCTTCCGTACACTCGACTCTGAAAACTTAAAAATTTTATACGAATACAACGTATCGTTACCACGCCTGGCGATACAACAAAAAAAAAAAAAAAAATATGACGATCCCGTCGTGATCCTCACGGCGAGTCTCTACGAGCACGACCGGCGACTAAATATGGGCGGAGAAGAGGAATTTCGCGAGAGAGTCCCGGAGGCCAAAGATTTCTTTGGCTCGCGACAACCGGTTTTGCTCCTTTACTTCCCGGCGTAACAGGTAACGAGTCCCGCGAGTAGACAGACCGGAGAGACGTCTGACGCTTTAGTCGGCGTCGGACGGACGAGACGTCGAATTCGTCATGTGACGATGATTTTACAGCGTGACGGATTTCGTCATTCGACAATAAAATAGCGCGTGACGGAATTCACCGCGGAAAGTCGCGAATCGTTGCGAGCTATACATGGATGTATATCCGCATCGAGCGTCAGATGAATTTTTTTTTTAGCATTTTCAGGTAAACTTGAATATATTAAAAAAAGAAAATTATTTCTCAAAGACGTTATTACGAATCTCACGTTATATTTACGTGAATTCACCTAATCGTAAGATACGACGATTACACGCGATTAGAATTGACGATACAGCCATCCGAAGACACTGGCAAGATCTTCCTCCCGAAGGACGCGAATAAGTCTTCCCGATTTACGGTGGGGCGTTCCCCCGTGGGATATATTCCAGTAGACAAAGGACCATAGTGATAAGCTGTCCGGTTCGTTGAACGGAGAACCGGTTATTGACATTATCGAATTTACGAATTCCCGCCCCTCGCTTCCTCCGTATCTGCCTCTATCTTCTCGCTGGGATTTCGTAAGGACCATTCCGGGATGCTGCGTGGGGAAAAGTTATCTCCGACAAGGATGCAGGATCCCGGTTCGCGTTCACCCTTAAAAACTTTTTCCTAATTAACTTTGGTAATTTCACACTGTCATGAGCCGGGGGGTGGTCGGGGGGTGGTCGGGGGGCGGCGGCACGAAACGATCGGCACGATTTTCTCGCCAAAGACCAACAGGGGCTCGTTCGTTTCCAAGCGGCGATATCGCCAGAACGCTATTTCCACGTTCGCTCGGTGTCACGCGACGCGGGTCAACAAGTTGAAAATTGGTATCACTGTTGTAGTTGCGAAATGTCAGCATCTCCCTCAGGAGGATATTATAACTGTTTCTGGTTATTACGTATATTAAGTCTAGAATAGTCTATGTGTATCCGTTACGGTGGTACCCTTTAAATAGCATTATAGAAAAAAAAAAAAAAAAAAAAATTCCTCACTCCGCATTGCATCAACAAAAATGCAAAATTTCCGTAAATTCGGTAAAGTATGAATTTCGAAAAAATTTTCTTCCCTTACGCGATTATTCGATTGTTTTTTTAATAAAAATCAGTAAATTCCATTCACCCTGCAGGTACGCGTAAAATAATAATAAAAAAAATGGGTTTCACGATTTTTCTTCAAAATACGTGAATCTTCAAAAAAACACGTCCACGCACAATGCACCGAGTGTCCGAGTGAGACTAGTGACGCGAAATTTCACGAGGAAGCTGCGACTGCAGTCGTGGAACTTACGAGGGGGGGGGGGGGGGGGGGGCCCAAGAGGGGGTTAGGTTGATAAGTCGAAGATATGCCACGAGCGAAGGGCTGATAACGTAGAAGGCCACCGGTACCGAGGGTAGCCGCGCGTCGACTGAATCCGCTTCCGAATCCGCAAGGGGAACGTGACGACGCCGGGCGTCGCGACGCAAGGCAAACACACACCCCTGACTCTCGCCAACCCCCACTATGACCGTCGCACTATACGTATACCGGACACGCCACTAGCGCCAAAGGCTCTCGGAGCCTCGCAGCCAGCCAAGAGACCATCCCTTAGGGCCGTATCGGCACGCGGCCACCCCTTACGTCGGAGGGGGAGGGGGGGGGGGGGGTGTCTGCTCCTGAAATTACTTCGCCAATCCCTCCCCTTTCGGCCTCCCTGCAAAAAGCTTTCCTCGCGAAAAGTTCAACCGCCACCCGGGGGTGTCTGGTAGGTTTACGGAAATAAATTAGATACATTCCGTGTACCAGGATATATGTATATGGGTCTGTCGTAACGAGCTTGAGAAGGAGAATAAAAAAAAAAAACAACCCTTAAGTTACCACTTGAAATTCCATAGCCCGATAAGGGGGTCGCTGTTACTGCAATCTTGAAATTGCCAGGTCCGATGCTTATAACGACCCTGGGTATTTATTGCGATTTTATATATATATATATACTCCGTTCTCGGTAACTATTGATATTTTCCCTTATCAAAATTGACAGATGGAAAATTATCGGAGCGCCCGTGTGTTTGTTTGCGAAAAAAAAAAAAAAAAAAGAGAACGAGGGCTCGCGAGTGTTGCGATCGATATTGATCGAATATCAAGACTGTCAACTTATCCACGTGTCTTATCGTCACTTGTTCTTTTATCATACCTGCATCTATAGACCAGCGAATAATTCTCGTTTACGTTCGATTGAATTGGCGATCATTGTGACGAAGGGGCGAAGAATGCAAGATACCCATAATCCTCTGATGTCGAGTCGATTATTCGCAATGAGAATTAGCCACGAGTCTTGACCAATGACAATAGCGACCACGTGGACCACGTAACTCTTGACAGTTGGAGGTAAACAAAAGTCGGATTTACGTCGAGAGTCCCGCGCGAATTAAATTAACCCAGGGCAATGACAAAAATTGCGAAAGTATTACGAGCAACCGGTAAGCCAGTGGGGTCCCCGCACAATGTAAGACCTGGCATAGTCACGTTTCCTGGCCACCGTGTATAACGAAGCAGTGCCGCCACAAGGATGGCTTCTGCGGTTTTGGTATTACAGCAGTGACACATTATTTAGCCGCCACGCGCGACTGGAATCTCGCGATAGGATAAAATAACAATAATATGAGATACCTGTAAATCAGTCGAGACGCAGATGGTAGTGACGCCTTCGAAAATTTTTACACAAAATTTTGAAAAATGACGCTGCTTACCTGTAACAAAAAAAAATTCAAAATAATTAAAGCCTGGTCCACAACCGTCTCAAAGTGGCGGAAGTATTTTTTTTTTTTTTTTTTCAAATTCAAAAATGACGATTCGCCAGAACCGTCTCTAGCAATAGGCCCAGCATCCCGACTGGGATTCATCTCGCAGTACCGAGAAGCGCTTCTGGACGATTATTCATCTGGGTTATCCCGATTTCCTGACATGGGAATAACTTAGCATCCTGAAAGGAGCCTCCACGCAGTGCTTAAGGATTCGGGCGCCGTTACAGCATGGAGATTGAGTGACGAAGGAAGATGAAAGAGACCATGGACCAATCGATCGTCAATATATCAAGGAGGGCAAAAGATTGGCAGGTTTCGGGTAGAATCCAGTCGCTGGGTCAGGGGGTTAAATTTACAGGGTGACTCCAACTTTATTCCCCATAGATATGTATATACACCCTTTTTTTTCTTCTCCGTGGACCACGCATACACTCTACCCAATATATATATATATAACAGTGCACGTGCTCGATCCTAACTTGCTTTATGAACTCCTGCCAGCATCCCGGGGTATCCTGAAAGGGGATAGTATATGAGGTACAGTCTCTGGGAAGACGCCAGGAAGACTAGACGAAAATCTCCCTGGCAGAGCCGATGCTCGCTGAATCACTAAGACTTAGCGCGAGGCACGAATGCTTTCCTTGGGAATGGACCCATGGAGGAGGCTGGGCTGGACCGAAGCACAGATCGTGGTCGAGGGTCACCGATAAAATAATTTTTCTGATAGGTCAGAGTATTAACGAATAATGTACGTGTCAATAAATTGATTCGGCGATGACGTAGGCACGTCAAGATAACGTTATCCGTCTCGTGTTCGAGTACCCAGCATCTTCTGCGCGAATGATCACAGAGACGTCTGACGTCCTCAAGCGGTACTAAGGAGACACCGTGACTCGTGGTAAATGGTACGAGTGCGTTTATGAATCGACCTGTAGTACGACGGGTGCCTACAGAGGTTCAGTCGATTGGGGATTTTTTTATGCAATCAGGATAAGAGTGCCTACGAACGAAAATCTGCCAAAGACCTAAAAGAAAATTGTATATTGATTTAGTAAAGAAATATATAAAATCCCTTTCAATATAAAAAGATATCCCTTATAAGAAGCCTCTTAACCCGTGCAGGACCAAAGTCTCAGACCCGCCTAAAGAGGGGATGCTCCGAAAAAAAAAAAAAAAAAAAAAAAAACGATTACGAATAAAATTGAAAAGCCAGGGAAAGTCCCTATGGCACAGACCGAAGGACTACAGTGCCGAAGTGTCTTGCAGGACTGTCTGGGATTTTCCATCAGGCTTCCCAGCGATCGGTGCATCCCGCTGCATTTACAGCTAGAATGCACTTTTCGCGAGTAGCCTCGCGCTACCGCCGTCAGCCAGAGTCTCGCTCCGTAAGCGAGCGGCAGGATCTTCCAGAGGCGACGGGAGATATAAAAATCGAGGTCGAGATAAAATCAAATCGGGATAAAAGATGCTGGGGAAAAAAAAAAGTATAAAGCGACAAGAACTACGACACGAATCAATTTTAATACAGAGTGTTTCCTTTACATGGACAGCAGGATTTTGAATGCATTGGTATTTACATTTAATCGTGGACAGTAAGGGGGGGGGGGGGGCAAAGGGGTGAAGGGGGGTTTCCCCTTCCTTCCCGGGTCCTTTAATCAAACGATATCGCGGATTGTCAAATCGATACCAAGAACGAAGAATTGATCGCGAATTAATTAATACGGCCAACCCGATTGGATCCTTTGAAACTACCTGTATACGCAGCACTGTTGTCAGAATTTAATCAACGACAGATTCCACCAAGAGTCGATAGTACGATGGCTTGATGAGTACCCGTGTCCATTCGATGGGATGCAGTTCGCACTATTAATTAAAGTATACAATACTTTGTTTTTTTTTGTATAATTATACGAACGTAAAATTTCACAAAAATCACGTACGTCATTTTATCAGAGTAATTAGCAAAATTTTCGTAAATTGAAAAAAAAAATTTTCAAAGTCCCCGTAAACCAAGACGATTCTCGATCAGTCCCTTCTATAGGCACTGTGATTCGGAGATATTAATTGAAACCAAAAAAGAAATTCAAATTCACCCTTAAATCAAGCGTCGATAAAGACGACGACTGACAAATCGATCACGACTTCCCTATCTCCGACTTGCATTCGCTCGTAGCATTCACGAACGGACTATAGGTGCACCACCACACTTGATTGAGGGTGGTGAACTCTTAGATGTCTATATACATGTATACCCCACGGTTGTTACCCTGAGCATCGACCGTCTGCCGTCCTCGTGTCCTGGGGCAAGGACCTTTACCCCCGTATCCTTAGAATGGAGTTCCTCGTCAATTTATACGTATATACATATACACCCGGACCACCCCCCTCAGTCCAAAGGATTCTAAAATGCTAATTTACTAAAGTCACCCCCTCGCTACATTGTATCCAGAAGAGTAACTAAAATCACCCATTATTTTCCCTATGACATATGTATATATATATACACGTAACCCATAGACATATATAGATATAGACTCTCCCACAATCTCTATACCAATATGAATCTGACACCTGAATTAAAGAAATTTAATATTTTTTTTTGCCTCTGAGCTACTTCATCGGTCAGATAATATCAGCCCAGCTTCCCAAACCGAATAACCTGTACCAGAACGATTTATTTGGCAAGTAGTGGTTCAAACAGATTTCATCCGGATTCGCGTCCAGAGTCCGATAAAAGCTGAAGTATCAAATTGATCTTCGTTCGAGTGGTTGCCAGGTGGATTAATCACGACCCCCCCCCCCCCCTCTACCTGTAAACAATTAATCATCCAAAAACAAACGACTGCAACCCCTGCTCCCACCCGAAACCACCCACAACTCACAGAGAAGTCACTACGGATCGGAGTAAACGAAACGCGAGAATTGGTCCAGCACGAAGACTCGAAACGATCAATCAGTTCGCAACGGACGATCTCGTTATAAAAAGAGCGGCTTATTTAAAACGGGAAAAAGGATCGTTAGCACGGTGCGATGTAGCCTTGATGTAAGCACGCGTAAAATGCCTAACAAAAAGTTATATATATATATGCTTTTCCGCGATGCTGATTCGTAATCGTACGGTCGTTCCTTGCGTGCAAATTTATCGCTTGTCATGCGGATTCGCGATATATAGTCGATTTGAAATATTTCTGTTGCCACGGAAATGCAAGGATACGAAGTAATTGTGTGATCCTTTAGAGCTGTTTCGGCGCATGCGCAGTAGGTATCTGGTAGTGACAAGAAAACAGTGTAGACCGTGATAAAAAAGAAAATAAAATAAAACATTTAAAAAAAAAGCTTGCAACAGTCTCTGGCAACGATCGATCGCTCTTTTGCTTAAAAAAAAAGAGAAGAAAATATGTCGGAAAAGAGAGAGAGAGAGAGAGAGAGAGAGAGAGAGAGAGAGAGAGAGAGAGAGAGAGAGAGAGATAAGATTAAGGCAGCGGTCGGTTTAGTCGCGGTGCAACCAGTTTCAGGTAACGATAATGCGAGGAGACACGGAAACGCCTGGCGATACAAGACCGGAGTACTGCTAGCCAAGAGACTAAAGGTGTATCCACACGGTGACGTGTTTTTACGATCTTTATCAGTATATATGTCTCTTAAATATATTCAAGAAAATCCGTTAGAACGGTACGACGATGTTGGCTTGAATTATGACTTGAATAAAAGTCACGTGAAGAATTTTGGTGAATCGGGGTAAAGATTCGTCTTCGAAGATATCGCCGGTCATAAAGCTTTCTGCGCAATGGTAAAGGCGCGACGGCAACGCGGCCAACAGGTGTAAATATAGGATGAGACACAGCGCGGAGCTACGTAAATTCTTTCGAGCAACGGTATCGCCTCCAAAGATTTCACCATAGAGTCGGATTCTAAACGGACGACAGAGAAGCTACGGGACGGATCGGTAGGACGCGCGAGTATCGCAGGCGGTTACATGGGTACGTGCTATAAGGTTTAAGGTACAGGTGGGTACGTGAGTATGTTGGCACGTATATATATACATTATGGCCATGCATATGAGAAATACGTGCGTGAAAGAGTTACGCCCATACCGGTATTTCCTTCTGGCATTGCGACAAGGAATAGGATGGAGAATGTGTCACCGTGCGAGGACGAGGAAGAAGAAAACCGAAGGCGCATTCTCAGGTGAGACATTCAAATAATTGTTTAGCTACTTTGCACGATCGATCAGAATATCAAACATTTTTCATAGGTTTAGGAACGCTTTGGTTATTTCTGGGATGTTCACGTAGCGAACGGAGAAATGGGAGTTATCGTGCAGATACCATAGGCATACTTTAGGTACAGGAGAAAAGGAGAACGAAAAAAAAAAAAAAAAAAACATCACGGATGACTTCATCTCGAAGAAATTTAGATCCACTTTGGCGTTTTATACCGGCAGATCCTTCGGGCGTTATTTACAACGGAACGGCGCAACGAACGGAGATGTGAAGCAAGGACGCGAGATAGGCAGACTCGGGCGTTTCGTGGAAACAGAAGAGAGAGAGAGAGAGAGAGAGAGGCAGATATTTCGGACAAAAGTTGGCAATAAAGGCTCCTCGCGAGCCTCGCGACTGAAAAGCCGTCTGCTTTAAGGGCCCGGCGAAAAAAGAAAAAGTTGAACCGAAGGTTCTCATGGAAACCCGCCTCAAGACGTCAGAGGAACGCGGGACAAAGAAAATCTCAAGGCAAATTGCTCGACGTCGCCGTGGACCCACCCTTTCCTCTTCACTCTCACCCCCACCACCAACCACCCACTTCGCGTCTTCATATTCGCCTTTACGCCTCGCGTCTGTCTTAAGGAAACGGTACTAATATACATATACATATATACACAGTAGTAGCATTGCGATATCGCCTTAAGGTATCTTTAGCCTCTTTACCGGGAGATAGAAAAGAATTTTCTATAACGGCACAGATAATCGATACTGTCAATGAGAATTTTCAACGTAGCTATACCTGATACGCGTGGATCATTGAAATGAAGACTTGATGCTTCGCATGTTAATATACGCATGACGGTCGTATTCGATGACTCTTTTTTTTTTATGACAAAGCCTTTTTTGATTTTCTTTTTTTTTTTAATTTCTGCTCGAGAATACTTCCGACAAGCATCCTACATGGGTAAAGGCCTCTTTGCGACTCGGTGGGTTGCGTGGAGATGAACAGGGACCGGGGGGGGGGGTGGGGGGGAGGGGAGGGACTGAAGATGCACCGTCATCAAGCAGCCATGTTTTTAATGAGTCCTCACGGATCCTACCGAGGTCTCCGTGTGTATCGTTATGCTGCTGTACACACGTCACTCGGTGTCTTTCCAAGGAATTGCGGAAAGAGAAAAAAAAAGTATTATAAAGTATAAAAGTAGGAATTGCGCAGAAGCAAGGGATTTTTGGAGAAGAACTGTACGTCGAAGAATAATAATGACTCGGGATAAAATCATCAAATTCGTGAACGCACCTAGGACCGAGTGGCGTGTAACGGTATAGGAATGAATAATTTGAAAATTTGCAAATTTTAACATTCCTCTTTTTTTTTTACGTACAATTTTGCATATTCAAAGTCATATCCCGTTCGAGATCCCAACCGACAACTTCCGGTTTAATTGCTAATCGCGACTGACTTCCGCAAGGGCGTGTGACGTAACAGCTGATCAGTAACGAGACCCAATGTCCCATCGTAACAATAAAGGATCATTCTGCAACGAAGTCGTATACGCGTCACGCGTGACGTAAGAGGCGCTTGCGTAATCCCTTGCCAATTTCTTGATCCCGATCTTGGTTCCTTGAAAATCATCCTAGAGTCCAGAGTGAGACGAAGTGGGCTACGAGTGCATAATACGAAGATCAAAGTGCAAAGTGCAAGCCAAGTGCAGTTCGGCCGTTTGATTGCGGGACCGGAAGTGACGAGGGCTCGACGGGACGTCTGATTGAAAAGTCCGTCTTATTTTTTCGTGAAATTTCGAAAAAAAAAAAAAAAAAAAAAAAACCCAATCCCAACCATCCCGAGAGCAGCCGAGTAAGTAGGTAAGAATCCCAAGGCAAACGGACGTACGAGTAAAGAATTCCATTATCCTGAGAATGCAGTTTACGTCGTCCTTTTACTTCGTGGCACAGAGACCCGACAGACTGGAGCACCTCATTTCCGTCTTCAGCCGTTCTTTTATATCCTACGAAAGTCCTTGTCCGGTCCGTCCCATTCTCGCCGTCCAATTAACGATTCCCGACCCTCGGCAAGACTGACAGACGATTCCCAAATTACACCCTGCATTACCGACTGCTGATACGACCGTGGCTGATGCTGGACGAGGCTTCCTGGACCAAGGTAGATATCCCTTAGGGAGTGGATGAGAGAGGAGGGTCCAGGATGCTTTGTGCTCTTCGTAATTTTACGTGTGAAGAAAAAGTCACGTGACTTACGTGTGGATGACAGAGGATCAATACCCGGCTGAATATCTCGGCAATGCACCAAGAGACGTGCAGCACCCTGTACAGCCTCTTCCGGAAGGTACTTTTTCTAAACTTTTTCTCTGCCACTGGGCAATTTCATCTCAGGCATCACGGATGCCAATGATATACAAGCTCATTGAAAACCCGACAAATCGTGGCATGACACATTTTGATGATTTTGCGAACACTCAAAATCGTTGGGAACGGCCATAGGTGTGTTCGCAAAATTATCAAATTCCGTCCCATGGCTTCAGATACGTTATACGAAATTGGATTACGTTATATACGGAATTGGACAAGGACTAAGAACGAACTTGAAAAAAAGCCACAGAGTCCATCCGCGTCATAGCCTCTTATCGTGTAACAGAAGTGCCTGAAGGCTAACCGGGTTATTGTTTTTTTATAGGTTAGTTCGAGGTTTTATCGAGTTTCTCCGCATACGGGATACACACGGTACCATACGGGACGCACGCACGCGTCAAAGCGGAATCGGAATTTCCTTTCACCGCGTGAGGCCTATCCTGTTAAATCACACTTCTTGCCCCGGGCTGACTCATTGCGCGATCGATTAAAAGTGAAATTTCGAAACGTTCGAAATTCGTGATTTGTAAATAAAAAATTTAATAAATAAAAAAAACGGTCATACAGAAAAGCCGTACGTATGAAAATACGCGGTCCCCAGGCACGTTACTGCGCTCCGTACCGGGAGAATCAGGTACGATCCGTTTTACCAACGACACGCGTTTCCGCAAAAACGTAAATAAAATTTATGTCTCACGCGGCATTTCCGGCTTTTATTCCAAAATGCATACACGCGCGTGGACACGTATATCCTGCGGCCGCTATCGCATCCGGATTCTCCCGTTCTTCGGCATCGTCGTTTGTCTCTGCCTCGGTTGGCGCCAGACAAAAGGAGAACCGACGGACAACAGACAGCCGAACGAACGTATCAACGGACAGACGTATACGGCGCGTGAAGTCAAAAGGTGCCGTTATTCCCGATTGGATTGAGAAACGGCCAAGACTCGAGACGTGGTCGGGAAAAAAAAAATAAATAAATAAAAAACTTAAAAAATATCCGAGGGCATCGAAATCAAATTTTCTTTTTTTTTTTTTAATTTTTTACACCACGAATAAATAACTCGGAGAATCCTTGGCGATCGGTCTTCTCCGATCGGTGCTCACGTGCGGCCATTATCGCTAGGGGAAAAAAAAAAAAAGATTCGGTACTGCAATATCCTGATTAGGCGACCATTGTTATTTTTATTTCGCGCAGCCGCGTCCGACAGGCTCGTGAACTTCAACGAGCGAGCCTTGAGCGCTGATAAAAGATATTAAAAGAAAAAACATGCAAGCGCATATGCCTCCTAGATGCTGACGTCGCTTCGGTCATCGTCGGCGCGATTCGGGTCGGTGCGGTCGAGCGCGAAATAGCGAGTCGACAATTACCACGTTTTACGAGGGAGCCAATACGTTTACGAGTGACCGGGCGAAACGATAGCAGACGGTAGATGCTTCACGGTTCTACGGAACAATTGCCATGAAAGTTATGGGAGGTCCCGTTTAGTTTCTTCCTCTTTGTGGGATCCGTCGGCCATATGCGTCCGTCTCGCTTCTCTCTTTGGCGGAGGACGAAGAAAAAGCCGAGAGTAAATATGTATCCCTGGATCCTGGAATCCACAGAAAAAAATGGAAACGAGTAGAAGAAAGCGTCAAGGGGAGCTTCGCAGAGACGACCGACTCCGGGGCAGACTGGTCGGGTAGTTTAATGGAGATAAGGACTCGCCCTTATTTCCAGAGTGGTTACGTGAACTTGATGGATGATACCGCTTTTAGCGGAAAACAGGTAAATACCCAATGTAATTTAATGCCAATTCCGTCGAGGTATCGTGACGGAGTGTGACGGGTGAGAAAAATTAAAATTTCCCCCCAAAAAAAAAAAACAAATATCTTCATCGTAATTCACCAAAGTTACGTTAGGTCGTCAAAACTCTTTTCATATATATTTTTAAATATTTTCCGTTTCCGCGCGAAACCGGAAGTCCTTCGTCCCGCGGCTACTCTGCCGCAAACGATTGTCGCATCGAGCGAGCATAGGCGACTATACGTTGGTGGCGCCGACATTTATCGCCTCGTGGAAACAATCGCGAAGGTCGCAGCATTGAAAAGCAATCGTCGTCACGGAACGAGACATTCGCAGTGACGTGAACGATTGAAACTTCAGTCTCGAAAATTGGTACAGTACCTTCAAAGATAAACCAAAATCCAGTAACGTTTCTAAAGCCGTAAGCAAAATTTGAATATTTATTTAGAAGCTGGTAGAAAAAATTGTTGCGGGTAAACTGAACATCCCTATCCTGATCGTAAAGATGGTTTCTGACTTACGAAAAATACCCTAGATAAAGTCGAACGTACGAAGGAACGTAGGTACAGTCGGATACAAGAGTTAAAATAGCAATATACCTATATATATATATATACGCTTAACGTAAGTTCACAGTCTGACTCATCGCAGCCACACGACCTTATACATACGTAATGGCTGCCGTGCCGTTGTCCCGTGCTAATTACGCAAAATATACGTCATCTGACGACAGTCGCTGAAATCCTTGAGGATTCGCCTTTACGCCCGGTAAATATTGCATCCAGAAATCGACACCGCGCACGTTCATATATTACTGGGTAAATGTGGCGGATCGAAGACAATGCCACTGGCATCGAAAGAACTGGACTGTGTCGTGCAAGTTTGCGTGACGTAAGGTCGGTACGGCGGGTTAAGCGACTCCGCATGCATCCTATGCCCGAAATGGAGTCCCCATGCGCTATCGGTACGACCCGAGGGTTAGTAGTTGCGAAATCTGCCCTCTGCCTGGGCCATACCCTTCGCGTGTTACGTGCGACATGGTTAGGCTGGCGAATAGGGCGAATAATAATAGCAAAAACAGGGAGTCATTAAACTCTTGTGGAAACTAATAAAAATCCAATGCAAAAATCGCGTGGGTGAACCAGCCTTAATATATGCGGAATACACGGATGACTGATACGTCGAGTGGTTAACGTAGGAGATAATGAAAAAAAAAAAAAAAAATTATCCACCAAATTTTTTCGTCATTTTAAAGACCAAAAAAATCATCCCCGAACGCTTGGCCTCATTTTCCACGTATAACCCGCGGCTACGGTACGTACGACAATTTGGATCCACCAGGAAGCCCATAGCTACACCTGGAAACGCAACACAATGGCGCATTGTCTGCAGCCAAGCGCCAGGTTTAATCACGGATGTTGCCCGCCTTTGTCAATTTACATAGTTCAATCCCTGAGCTGTCTGCTGTATACGAACGCCCACGTATTTCGAGGCTCGGCAAGAGCCGAAGAAATAAAAGCCACGATAATAAACGTGAAAGAATGAAGGAAATAAATAAATAAAATTGACGGTCTCCGTATGCATGCGTGAATCAAAATTTTACGTCGCATGACGCATTCCTACCGTACGAGGATCGGTCTTTCCCAATTATCTGGTATCGTATTCCCGTATATATATATATATAAACACATACACCCCTTACGCAAGAAAAAATATCCAAATAATTTGTCATTTTGCAAAAATTTATCCCGGCCCTTTTACGGTCAGGTAAATCACGTCGCCCGCACTACCTGTGACAGATGACCAAATCTATTTCGTATTTCCAAAACGTGATTCAACCAGGTTGCGTGTACGGTCGCCCACGTGCGAATCGCGTCAAATTTATCGAAAAGTGTGCACTCTCTGCCACTCACCGGTGCTTTAATTTCGTGAGACCAACGGACCCACCGAGCAGTCGTACCGGCATCCTGGACTACCGTCGACGGCAACCAGGTCCGCCTACGCCAGCCTGGGAAAGGTTACCCGGTGCAAGATCAACGGTCGATCTATTTTCTGGCAGGCAGTACACGGCCTAGTATAATTTCTAAAGGGAGATTGACGACTACACGCTGCACGCAGCGCATGGGTATTACCTAGGGGATTTATTGCCTGTACGGTTGGTTGGTACGAACTGCAGATAACTTCTCGTCACACCGCGTCTGTGACCTTTTCCGCTCAAAGGGCAGAAACAAAGGATTCGAGTGCACAGTCATGAATTAACGGTAATCGCCCACGCGACCGAGTCGTATATAAATATATATACATATATACACCCTGCAGACCCATGTCCGAGCCACATCATGGTTCTCGATAAGCATTGGCGAAACAATACACCGATAAATTCCCTAGAGGCGATCTTCGGAGCGGTAACTACGGCACGGCATTTCAGATAAGAAACAATGGAGGCTGATATCGTTTGACCGCTTGTCATCGAGCTTGCCAACCGTTTTCAAGTAGAACGACGGTAGTCACTCCCCGGCAGCATTTACAATCATTGTCTCGAGGCAGCTTTGTATTACACGGATTGACAGTACCGTCACGATAAAGCCATTGAGCGTTCGTCTACATGAATTATCACTCGCTACTACTCGTTACGATATATTCTAAGCGACCGATCGGAATATTAATATGCAGTAGCTAAATTTATTTTTCAAACAGACAAACAAATCACCATAAACACGGCCTGCACCGCCATTATCTTTCGCACGGACCCGAGTGCCGAATACAAGTCGGTACGCGATGCGCTTCGAAACAGTCGCAAGGGCGAGTACACAAGTAGGTAGACGCGTCAAGTCCAAGCGCATGCGCACCAGGCACAAGACCAATGGCGCGGTTTAGTAGTACGAAATCGTACAATCGTTCGTACGTGCACTAAGGGAGAATATATTCGGACGATACGACATCCGCGAGCACGAATTTAGGTGTCGACTAGAAGCGACAAGTTTGCGAGACAAGGACTTGCATAGCAGGACATGAATAGACGTCGCCAGATTGTATACGGTTAGCCGTAAAAAAAAAAAATTACGAGTTTATCACGTAAAACATCGGAGTGACATATCCCGTCGAGTCTACCTGAACGTATGCATAGACGATGTTATAAATATTGTAAATAAAATATTTGTAATAATAAGTAACGCGTATGACGCAAGGAAAACATTGTCGCGATAAATGACTACGTGTATCTTCACTCTGGAAGCCATAGGAGTGACGTAACACCGGAGTACGAGGGTGCTGATGTAGAATTGCAACACCCTGGGACCGCTGCATGTAGATAGAGACAGTACAATTACGATCGATACGCCACTGAGTGGGTACAAGGTGCTCGTCTCCGAGGGCTGCCGTTTCACGTCCGTTCGTCGTTTACGTGCGAGCCCTTTTTTTTCTCTTCATTTTCCATGCGTTTCCCGGTGAGGAACCAATAATTCATGGCAGCCGCAATTAGTCCGGGAAATGTCACAGCTTTGTTATTGGACATCAGGTAGATAGGATCAGGTCAGGTACGGAGAGACTGAACAGACGGACTGGGAGTTTTATTGGAAAAGGTGATAAAAATAAATCAGTGCTATGCAATTTTACTCGTAGCGACCTGAGCTGGAGTCTTCCCGTTCAAATAACGTGGATACGTATCGGTTGGGTGGATAACGTTGAAAAATTTTGCTTTGGTATTTTCTGTTTGTACGTTTTTAAACCACGAGAGAATTTCCAGGTTAAATGGTGACGGAGATGGGGAGTTACGGGGGCAGAGCAAGTGTCGCGGATAGTAATGAATGTAATCCGATCAGAAAGTATCAATTACTCTTCGGCTCCCTTGAGTTCTTCAGAAATCAATAGAGTGAGAGATACCGAGAGTCCAACTATGCTACGTGAAATTCATTATCGTTCCCAGGGTATGATGGTGATATACGTGCTTGTCCCGTGTACGTACATTGTAGCGCATTGATGCAACTTCCAAATACGTAAAGTCAATATAACGCGTAGGCAACTGTGAGTTGCAACGTATGATGAAACTTCAAGACGCTCCGTGTCACGTTGAATTGTACTGAACGGCGGCACGTGCTACGTGAGAATACGGTATAACGTTTGCTGGGCAAATATATTTATCTTTCGCAACTGCTGGTGCCGTCTTGGTACTTTACGAATTCGTATACGAGGAGTTAGCGTTAACAAAGTAAACTTTTACGCGGCAGCGGTTTGTCGTATTGAAACGGTTTGCTATGGGTTGGAGATTCGCAGCTAGCAGTTGGCAACGCTTGCATAATACGAAGCCGGTATATTCGAATGTTCAGATACGCCGAGAAGTTTGGGAGATAAGACATACTCGAGAATGAAAAATAAATTACGAACTTTACAATACTGACAAGATTATGTCTTACTGGTTGTTCGAATCTAGTGCAAGTAAATCTTAGTCAAATATATCGCTCGCATTATGTGGCTTTGTGTACGTAGGCAGAAGCTAAGTAAATAGATGAATATGACGATCTAGTGACATAAGCACGTAATATAGATATGTATGGATGACGTTTTGAAATATAGTCCAAGCGAGGTTCTTGCTTGTTGAAAGTTATCTAGGCAGGAATGGGATTAAGGAAGGCTTGACAGTTTGCCAGCTGTGCGCAAGAGCCAGGGTTAGGTTAGAATTCGGTAGGTTTGGGGGGGTCGCGAGGTGATCCAAGGAATCGAACGACTGGCCAAAAAGGTTGCGATACTTGCAGCTGGGTATATAGGGATTGAGGAGTAAGAAGTGGTACACAATGAGAGAGATATATAAAAGGACAAAAAAAAGTAGCAAGCTCACCTCGTTGAAGGCCATCTTCTTCGCTATGTTTCCGGACTCGCGACTGCTCCCGGTGACTCCTTGTCCCACTGCACGGACAGCAGAAAATCCTCGTGATGTGCTGCCCGGCCACTACTACTTCCAGCAGCTGATCTCGCAGCCCAAACCTGTACGCAGGCCAGGATAGGGCATCGAATACACCAGCACTCGCGACACCACGACGACGACACTCTCGACGGACCTGTCTGCTGGGAAACGTCCGCGGCGGCGACACACATACGTCACGGAACGAACACTTTTGACCCCTGAAAAACACCGACCGAACTTCACCCTCTTAGCATCCCCTTCGCGATACCGATCGACCTTCCCGAGATCCTGGGAAAATCTGGCATTCCTCAGGTGGGACCGTGGAACACCTTCAACCGGACTTGCCAACAGTTCACGACACGGACGCGATATACGTGCTTATTGAAAATATACTTAAACGTATTATATCGCGACGTACTTCTGTTATCGATCACTTGAAGTAGACCCAGTCTTCGCACCTGTTCTCAACGTTGTTTTTTTCGCGTATTTATATCAGCCGCAGAGCTATCCGCAAACAGACGAGCGCCATCTTGGTTTCTGATGTCGCGGAACGAATGGTGCGCGCGACGCCGACACAGCTGTGAACGGGGAAGCCGATGGCTGTTCTGTTCGAAAGACCACGTGAGAATAATCTACAGTTCATTGGCTGACGTTTGGGAGCGGCTTTCTCAAACTTAATTTCGAACACCAGATAGTGCCTATTGGGCGAGGATTAAACTATTGTGAGAGACGGTGATTAAAAATGTAATGACCTCAACCACTGAATTCGTCACTTATAATTTGATAAGGAACACTTTTTGTTATAATTTATTGCCGACCGAGTAGCAGGTATGCTAGAGAAGGTTGGGTCAGTTCGTATGCCATCTGGGAATTTAATACGAAAATGGCCGCTAGGGCACGCCTTTGCTTCGTACTACGGAAAATCGTCATTGCGGTCAGTACGTGAAAATTGTCTTTGCGACTTTTCCGTAATCCAGTGTCTCCTTGGTGATTAATTGTCTGATTAAACTTCACGTAATACTCGCGAGTGTTACGTGGTACGCAATTCGCAATTGAGTCTAATAAGAGGACTGTTAAAGTTGGAAAAATGGGTAGGTCTAGGTCGAGAAGTAAATCGCCTAGCCGGAGGCGTCACAAGAGCAAACATTCCCGTAAACGCTCCAAATCACGCGAAAAGCGATCGAGTAGCAAGTACTCCGAGAAGCCAAAAGAACGCAGCTCCAAGTCTAGGTGAGCATCATCTTCTGGAGAGCCATCACGTTTGGAATTTTTTATCGACCAAGTGTTCTGTTGTGTTTTTCGCCGGCCATTTTGCGATTTTCTTTGATTTTTCCCCTGGCACTGACCACTCAACTTTGGAGAAAAGCACTTGGCATTGAGAACTGTTGATTAAAACTTGTTTACCACATATACATTCTTGCGTAATTACTGTCTCTGAATTATCGTGACATTGCTAATCAGAATATTCCATAATTTATAATTCTACTTGATATATGTATAACATGAAGGATTATAGTATGCATGTTTTACCGTAGGAAGAGATCGCACTCTGCAACATCTAGTAGCGATTCAGATGTCTCCGATGATGTACATATTGTTAGTCACAAAAAACGCTCCTACAGGGATAGAGACCGAAAGATGGACGAGGTCGAAAGGCTGGCAGAAATGGAGCGACAAAGGTAAGACACAGAGATATGTCCTGGTGTCCTGTTCCTCTTTGGGTGAACACGGATGTCTCTAAAAATAATGTTTTACAGAACTCTAAGTCTATAAGTTGTTTTTGTGATTGTGTTATGACAGGAAAAAGAAAGAATTAGCGAACAAAATCCTTGCCACGAGTGCGATTGGGTAAGATTTGAGTATCCAAAATTCAAGGTGGTGGTTAACTGGTTTTTCAATCTTGAGCTATGTTCATGTTAGACTTTCAAGCATGCTTTCCATTGTTTCAATTCTAATAGCACGAACTCTATATCTATCTAAAAGAGTCTAAGTACTATGCAGTATTACATTATTAAGTGAAATCCGTGTTTACTCGATATGACTCGGGTTAACATGTGTGAAGTAAAGCTGAAGTTAAATAGCATATGCCATATCGTAGTACCCTTACATGGGTAATACGTTGGATTAATATCAGAACCAGACACCCGATGCTCATCTGCCAACAGGAGGCAACGCGAAGTCGAACAGAAGATGGTCGAGGAGGAGGCTGCAAAACGAATTGAAGAACTTGTACAAAAACGTGTTGAAGAGGAACTAGAGAAACGTAAGGAGGAGATCGAAGCCGAAGTGCAGAGGCGAGTAGAAGAGGCTAAGAGGGCCATGGAACGGCAGATGATGGAGGAGATGGAATGGCGCCAGGCCAAACTTCGCGAGGAGGAGAAACGAAGAGAGGTAAGACCAATCCAGAGAAACATTGGCCGGTATTAGCCCAAACGCTGTTACACTTAAAGCGCACGACGAGTGTGCTGCTTTGACGTTGCACCGACTCGTTTTAAGAAATTTCCTTAAAGACACGAGGTTTGTTTCGCTATTTATCCCTTGAACGGCAAAGGAACTTAAAGTATTTTCACCAACTACGAAGCATATTAGAACACAGGAATATTTTATACAAATACCTGTCGAAGAGTATTTTCTCAAGGATTTTCATATCTTTCATAAAGTTCTAATAATTTGCTTTATCGAAGAATGCAGATTAGCTTGTACATTTTTATGAATAATCAGTATAACAAAAAGAATTAAATTTTCGAGCATCGTGCCTTTCATGGCTCACGTGGAATCAACCTCTATCATTTTGTGTCACTGCCATGAATTCATCACATTAATAGCGCATCGTCACAGCGTTTGGGCTCGAAGCGTTGTGGTTCGCGCGAACTCGCTGAAAATTATAAATTTGACGACCACATTGCTTCGCCTTCCCAACATCCACCGAGGTCGCGCTGTTGGGGAGATATATTTTTATTTATTTATCCTTCTTTTTTGTAACCATTGTAAAGGTTCTCGTACCATAGACGCATGCGTCGGTTATTTGCGAACGGTGTATTGTACCTGTACCATGTATATATCTACATAACAATATAACCAATCGTCGTGTGGAGTCCTGACCGACAGTGATATCGGTGACTGAAAGATCCACTGAGACTTCGGTGGGCGATTAATACTCGCCTTTAGGATTTTCCAGTTCGTCGATCGTGTCAGTCGGGCGAACGATGAATTATTGTCGAGATCTAGTTTGTATCTGCAAATGTGAGCATCCAGGTTGTCGTCGCTTTATGGACTTTAAGGAAAATTAAAAGGAAACACGAAAGTATGGAAAGGAAAAAAAAAATAGAGACCATGGAGACAGAGGAGAAAGAAAATACGTAGGAGAGCGCGCGGAGAAAAATTTAAGGAAGGAAGGAAAAGTTTTAAACACAGAAAGAGAAAGATACGTCTGAGTGACTACGAAATAGTGATCCCAAGAGAAAAGAAAAACTTTGTAATTTATTTTAACTCGAACACTCGAGATTTAATCGAGGATAAAATAAAGTTATTTATTTATGCAAAACATCATAGGTCAGTGGTATTCTTCCCCGGGCGGTCATTGAACGTTAACTAATTGTTGCTACATCTTGGAACGATATATCGATATATGAATTATATTCGCACCGGTGGACCGCATTAGTCGCAGATACGACACGGACAATAGATTTTCAAAAATATCACAGTGACTTGTCACGTATAAAAAACAAAAATTCACCTCTCACCAAACTCGCTTTGCACTGCACGATATCGAACAAATGAAGTCCTTTGTGTCTGTCACCTTTGACCTGCCTAGCAAAGTCGGATATCAAGTCAAAGAGGGCTTCGGCTATTTGATAAAAAAATACAGAAATAAAATCTATTCAAAGGGATCATAATTCTTTGAATAAAATATCAGATATTTCTTTATTTTTCTTTTTACTTCAAACGTATCATCAACTATTGTCAGGCGTCTCAGTCCTAGACACGTTTCCTACAGTGAAAATGATTAACCCTCGTTAAATGTTCTGATTTCCGGCCAAATGGCCAGTGTCCCTCCTATCGAGCCGACATGAAGTTTTACCCACGTTCCGACGCGGATATTAATAGGCTTGCACCAAGAGCGCCCTATGAATCTGAGGGAAAGAAAACAGTTTCATTAGAAAGGGGGACATAGACTTTAATTAAGGGGCCAGTATTAGAATCCCATAGCAACAAAGCACGACCTAGCGATATATAGGTCGCCTTCCTAACTGACTACCAACAGAAGATGCCGGTTTTTTACTCACTGCCGAGTGATTGTCGATGAAGAAGGCATCCCCTACGTGCTGGCGTGAGCTTCATTCAGGTATTATCCAATTTATATATTCATAATTCATTATATACCAAATATTATTATTATCGTTCTTTATTGACACACTTTTTACCACCAGTTTCATTACTAGGAGCCACGATATATTGTGATTGGTTAACATACGGATTTATCGGACGGCCGCATACCGTCGACAGGTCGGGCGGATGGCACGATATTTATTCTTCTTCCCCTGCTTGAAATGAGAGACCAAAAAACGAAAGAATAACTTGCAATTTTTCGGATTGCTCTTCGAGTTCTCTATCGTCGTCTGGCGATTTTTATCGATCGCGAAAGTGTCGTGTCGCCTTTTGATAAGATCATTTGGCGACCAGGCATAACGACAATTATCTTCATGCATCACGATTCTATTGTCATATAGATTCGAATTACTATTTTTCTTATTCGAAGGCATCTTTACGTTAGAGTCCACTGTGTCTCTTGTCCGGTTGGATCTTTGCGAAGTTACTTTATAACGTGGTCAATTCGCAAGAGAAGCTCGGGACGAAGAGATGCTCTGTATAAGAAATGTGAGCAACTGGTTTTTTTTCTTCTTTTTTCCAATGTGATAACGTCACTCCGAGCCATCCACCCTCTCTGGACTCGACCTCAAAATTTCACCTATCCCCGGCTGCCTTCCCTGCATAAAAGAGGTTCTTAGGATGTGTAAAACTAGGCTCTTGACATAGCGGCACTATGATTTTTGGACATGAACGGTGTAAAACGACAGCAGTTACCACCAACAGTGTTATTGCGTTATGTAAACGTTTGCCATTGTCGTTGTAGGAGGAAGAGCGGAAAAAGCGCGAGGAACTTGAGAGGATCATGGAGGAGAACAACAAAAAGATCGAGGAGGCCCAGAAGAAGCTGGTGAGTAATCGGATATGGGATTTTGCTTTTCATATCATATGTGACGTACTCATCCTTAGGATGATCCTTTTTGTGTCAATGGGTATATTTAACTGTCCTTCATTTTGATGTGTCTTTTTGTTCAGGCCGAGGAAAGACTGGCTATGGTCGAGGAGCAACGGCTGATGGAAGAGGAGAGACAGAGAATGAGAAAGGAACACGAGAAGCGTGTCAAGGAGGAGCAGAAGAAGATCCTCGGCAAGAACAACTCCAGGCCGAAATTGTCCTTCACGCTCAAACCAGTTACGTGAGTCTGTACTAGCTGCGCGCAGACGTGTATGTGATATTCGTGCGTTCTTGTCGGTTCTGGAGGACGTTTTCAAAACCTGCAAGAATCAACAACCTTCGTTAGCTACCACATGTAGTGTACGTACCTTTTGAATATGTCGTAATAAGGTGACTAGCCGGTTGGTACAATCGGAAACTTCTCGCGACTACTTTAAAACCTCATTTCACTTCACTTCACTTTACTTCAGATTGCTGAAATACTGCCGGAGCGGTTCATTCGATCATTTTGGGATCCTTTGGGATCTCTCGAAATTATTGGATTTACTGACTGCGATGGCGAGAATTTCATGCAGTCGTGTTCACGCGAGTTACGTCATTTACTAGAGGGACAGCTCTGTTTTTTCCCCTTTTTTCTTTGAACTTTTAACATTAATTTGAGAGAGAACGTCTAATGATTTCTTATCACGAGATTCGGATCGGTACATGAAATCATGCTGATTTGGATGAACCAAATTTCATCCGTTGATATTTTTATTTCAATGTGGTCACGTTGAGAGTGACCGTTATTGATCGTACCACGTGGTGTTATTTAAATCTGACAGATGAATTTGCATATGCTGTATTATGTTTCCAAGGATTTGAGAATCTCGTACCAATGAATTTTCTTCTATAAATAGACAATTAGCAAAACACCTCATTGCTTGGTTTCTAAATATATCGGTAATGTCTGACCTGTTGTGTCATTTTACCTGTGTAAAGTGTTGATTATTCTAATAGTGAGATAACGTTCATTTCGTTCATTTTATTCCTCGCGAAAAGATATATAATGTCCACGAGAGCTCACTCTGACCTGACGTATCTTAAAATTCGATTGTACTGTAAAATAATCATGATTCCATTAGAAGTGTACAATCGAACGCAGACACGAGCAGAATGCTGTTTTGTACGAATAATCAGTAGGGATGGGAACAAAGCTATACAGTTGTAAATGTTCCAATACCTGTTTGTATAGTCATGCCGCAAAATGAAATCTGTTGATACAAGATTGTATAATCACGAAAATGTTATTTGTAAAATAAACGGGTTTTTATTAACCGGTCATTGTACCTCATCTACTTAATTCTAGCTTATGTTTTGTAATCGTAAGAGAATATGGAAAATCGTAGTTTGTATTATGAAAAATCCAAATGCTATATTTATACTCATCGGATTTAATTGTTTATAGTTTAACAATTATCAGTTGCTTTTGTAGTATCCTAATTTTTTCCTAAATAAATATAATTCTCAGAGCCACCAATGGAAAAATGAAGTAAGGTTATTTGCTGACTCGAATAAGTATCAATATGATTTATCGAACACACTTATAAGTTTATTAATCAGGGTTGAGAGAGTGTATTTTTCTGTTTAGCATTTATACCTTTTCCAAGAATAAACATGTTAGCCCCTAAGTAGGGTTGAAAATTTGTAACTTGCTGTTGGTATGCCAAAACGAAGTTACCAGTATCAGCCTTTGGATTGGATGGATAATCCAGTATTACTGTGGAACAAGTAAAACTGGTACTCATTAGACGTTTAGGAGATTGATGTAATTAATTTAAGTGCTATTAATGCAGGTGACCTTTTATTAGACTCTCCAGTACTTCCGGATACAGTCTTGCAGTTACTCGAGTACTGGGTGGATGCATTCGGGGATTGGTATTGATCTCTATCAGCCACACTGATAAGTCATCCATTATCATGAAATCTGCACCATACAATTCAAAACTACAACGACGTTTATCCATATGCTCCTGTGCTGCTATCGTAGTGGCTACAATGGCTTCACACATTTTTGGATAAATTTCGTCGTACCAGGGTTCACCCTTGTGACCGGATTTTCTGTAATAAATTAATTGTGAAATAAATCTATTTAGAGATAATAAGTAAAATTATATACTTAAGGTAATCATTGATTTTTTCACAGTCCCAATCCTGGGAGCGAACAGAATTCTTTTGATCTGCATATTTACACTGTACTGCGGTGTTGCAAATATGAACAGCTTCATGATAATGAGAGAAAGTAAATGGTCTAGAGCTAAATCGTAAAAGAGCTTCCCTTGAATATAAAAAAAATTATGGTATTAATAAGAATTATTATACATATATAAATGCTAATGATGACTACAAAAGAAATACTTGTATATCCAAATGTTTAGAGGATAACTTTTTGTTACCAGGTACCATTGTCTCACATCGAATTTTGTATCATGGACAAGTAATGGTCTCTCTATAATTATATGGTACACTCTTAATAGATGTCTTATATATATTATTTAGAAAGTTACAATAATTAATAGACAAACCGATGTATTTTTGTACAACAAAATAATCCTTAGGACTATCATGAATTTTTTTAATGATATGAGTCAACTTGTGACTTATCACAATACCAGTTCCACAGCAAAGATCACTGGGTTTCAAGATCCATATGTTTCTCATGCCATTTAATTTGTATTGCGGATCAATGTCCTCGACTTTCTTTAAAGTCTGCACAGCTTGTTTGTACATTTCCTAAGAAATATTTTAAGAATGAAAGCGAATGAATTATAAGGGAAAGGGTAAGGAAGCATTAAGTTAATATATCACAGAAAATTATTATACATGTATCGACAACCCTTCTGTGCTTGCCAAATTATCTTGTTCGAGTGGCAATAGACCATTTCCATAATGAACAACTTTTGTGTAGTCATCGATAAAAGAATCCCATTCCTGATAAGGTATTTCTATTTCAGATCTATCCAAGTACTCATTTCCAACCTCAGCTACATAATCTTCACATCTTTTAATGGCGAATTCAATTTGTTTTGCTGATATTTGATTGGCACCTACTCCAATCAGTTCTGCTTCTTCCTTGACACGATCCACGAACCATTTTAAAAGACTCACTGCAGCTGTTCTTCTGTAGTCTTCCACAAAGGTATTTCTTTCACGACCGACATTATAATTTCTTGGACACTGGACACTGGATACATTGTCTTCGTAATACCAATGGGCGTCCTGAAGTATAGTCGCCATACCCAACTGTCAAGGGACCGTAAACATTTTTAAATTGCTTTAATATTTATTATTAATTTGAACAAACCTTGGACGTGTAAATGAAGGATTTTTGAAATCTGTTGAGCAATGTGTCTTGCTTGATACTACTGTTCCAATCTACGAATTCGTTTCTGCAATCCCAGATGAAATTTGGCGAGGTGTGTTTTAATGCATGGAAAATTATTGCTTTTTCGTTTAAGCTGCCATCCTGGTTTTGAATAGTGCCTAAAGATGGTGCGTCCAAACTAGCTACGCTTCCTGAAATATAGGAATTGTAGAGATTTCTTTTTTTGTCTATTTCTTATTCTGTTTTACAATTGCCTTACCGTATGGTAAATTTCGAGATTTTGTCGATTCGTATTTCTGTACCCAGCCTCTTTTCTTCAGGGAATCTTCCAGGTAGGGAATGTCTCCACGAATTAGAAATATTTTGTGATTCTAGATAGATATTAGAGTGGAATCAGACATTTAAGACTCGGAGGAATATATTGTTTTGGTATGGATCTGACTGAATTACCTTTATGGCTTTTTCAACTTGTTGCTGAATTATCATGTGGTGTTCTTTTTTACTAAGATTATTTGAGGAATTACGTGAGCTTATTTGCAAAGCTTCTTCTATTCTTTGTTCTTCGCAAGTTCCTTTTTTTCGATTATTACCGTTCAGAGATTCGGATAACGGATCAGATTTTGCGACTGTTGAAGATTCCTTGAGATTGGAATTATTTTGAGATATTATTTGACGTTTATGGGAAAACGGTGATAAGTTTTCATTCGGCGATAACAGACGGTAATATTCCTTTGACGTTTTTGCGCTGTTCGCAGAATTCGTCTTTGGGTTTGTTATTACAGCTTTTGCAACTTTTGGACTCTTCTTGTCTGTTTTTGGCAATTTTAATCCATACGTCGTAGATCCGTAATAAAGCGAATGATAATTTTCATTGCCAAATATATTTGGAACAGGTCGATTCCATTTTTCAAAAACTTTTTGAAGATGAGTGTTTTCCCTAGATTTAGAATATATCTTCGCTTCATCCTCCTGCTGTTTCTCGGTAGTCTGACTTTTCCCGAAAATTATTTTACGATTTTGTTTAATGTCTCTTTTAACATCTGGATGAATGTTAAGAAAATTATTTACCATCAATAACAAAACTTCCTTTCCATAAGAGACAGTAAATTAAAAAAAAAAACTAAGTTACCTGAACTATACAGAGGGTTAATCCTATCAGCATATGATTGACTGACAGGTTCCTGCATCAAATTTGATTCTAGACGCGTTTGATCATTTGCTTGTGCCATACTTTTCATATCAGTGAACATGCAATCGGTGAATCCGGATTAGTAAAATTGAATTTAAGAAAAGACCGTGATAATTTTCGAATGATTGATCAGGAGTGAAGACGATACGAAATTTTGTTAATTTTGTCGAAATGTCACCACGTTCATGCTTATCGCTTTCGTTCGTCTCACGTTTTCCAATGCAACGTTATAATTTCGCTTATCGTTCTTTATTTAAATCAATTATGCTTAATTCCAATTTTTTATTCATTGCCTAATTACACAATCAAATAGATTCAAACACAATCAAATATGATCCCATTAACTATGCTGTCCGATAGTTTGACACTCGTGAATTCCTCAGCATTGAGACTGCGTCAAGAAATATTTATGAATCGACTGCCACGAGTCGAAGGCTGGAAAATTCTGCACGGCCGTTCCTGGCGACTCGGAGCACGTTGACCTTGGCTTTTTCTTCCTCTTAATTGGCGGCTCGTACGAGGCATTTGAATTTGCCATTGAATTTTTCATCGCCAAATCCTTCCAAGTCTCATGGACCCTTTTGTATTTGTTCAAAGCATCCTCCATGTCCTGGTCCAGCATCCTCTCAAGTTCTGCATTTTTGAAGATTGGTTTTCCATAATTAATTTTTTTATCCGTCGCCGTTGACAAATTTTTTTCCTGCTGATTTTCATCTCTGCGCTCTAACGAGCTATTGGAAGAAGTCATTGTTCCTGATACGTTCTTGACCGTCACCGGAATTATTTTTGGATTTTCCTCCTTCGCAGACTCCTCGATATTCTCCATGGCGTTCATTATCTCTTGGACGTTTTTCAACAGACACTTGTTTCTCTCTAATTTATATTTCATGGACCTTGTCCTATTTGAATTCTCCGCGCCATTGACTTCTGGCTTAATTTTATCGACCTCATTACGACCGGGAAGGGTTTTAGAAATTTTCGATCGATTGGTGAACGCAAATCGTACTTTTTGAACAGGTTCGTTTTTCTGTTCCCGATTCAAAATCAGTTTATTAATTTTCTTTGAATTCTCCTTGCTCTCAACCTTTCTTATCTTACCCCTTGACCCATGCTCCGATCTCGCCATCATTTCCTGACTATCAGTCAACTTTCGTGACCTATGACCCAACTTTTTCCTAAAACCTGACGAATCCTCCGTCTCCTTCCTACCAGACGATTTTCTAGGTCTTTCGTACTCGCAGGTTGGTAACTCTGCAGAATTCGTTCTTACCGATAACAACTGGTCCATCATCTCTCTCATCTGCTTAAACTCCTCATGTTCATCCATTCGTTTCACCGAGTCAGTCATCCCTTTTCTTTCAACGAACTTGTCCTCATCATCTTTTTCAAATTCCAGCATCCGACCTCCATCTTCAGTCTCACTCTCGTCAGAGTTCATTCTCGATTTATCTCTCGAAGCAGCATCTTTGTCGATCTTAATATTATTATTTATCTTAGTAAGCCTCTTAATGGATACTGGTTTCATGTATGTCCTCGTTGCTGAAATGTCCTCATTTCCCACCATACCTGTACCAGAACTCACTGATCTTATCATGGTATCAGAATCCCAAGTGTCCTCAATCTTATCAATGTCTATGGAATTATCAATATTCATTCCTTCGGTTCCAGGAACATCTTCTTCTATCATATAAAATTGCTGATCTACCGGCAAAGACTCCAGCCATCTCACAACTTGTATCGTGTTATCGGACTCGCTATCAGATTCGCTATAGCTGTCCGATAGTATGGGTACGTGATTGTCATCGCTCCAGGAGATGTTTCTCTTTCCTGTTTTGGGTATACGATGACGGAAGTAGGTGCACTGAAAGTTGTCACGTGACTGGATCATCCGCAACCCATAAGGATTCTCTACTTCCGTCGATCCGATCTTCGTGGAATTCCCCATTGCCGAACCTTCTCCGGCGGCTCCTTGTCTGCCGGAATTCGCGAGCAAGACGGACTGCGCCATTCCACGCGATCAGTATGGCAAGAAAGAATGCGAGATTATTTAATTGCTCGCGAATTAACATTAAATTATTTTTCAAAGGTATATTCGAATCACTGTTGCAGGAATGATTTTTGTTTGGTTATAAAATTCTATTAGAATTTTCCATTGAATTTACGTGTTATTGCGTGCAAAACGGTTATTGGGAATTTTCGTAACTTTTTTTCTCTCTCATATTTATGGAAACGTCCAATTCTATTGTTTTATTCGTTATCGATACTGCAACGAGTCATTTTACATTTGAGGTTATCGTTTACTTCTTTTTGTTTTTGCTTTTTGGGAACATCTTGATACTTTATTACCGGTACATTATTTTTGTAAGATTAAATATAGATATTTCATGATAATTAAGAAATGTGTTGTGGATTCTGTTAGAAGGCAATTGGTATTTATCGATGGTAATTTGTCATTTTGTAAGACCCAATCCAACTGCGTACATGTCTGTTATGTCGAGAAGAATTTTTTTCTTCTTTTGTGGATTTTTCTTTCTTTGAGGACCTTGATTTTTGTTCTTTGTCTTTCCTGTGCTGCTTGGAATCAGGAGAGACGGCAGTGGTGGCACCTCAAGAGGAACTGTTCCATTTCTCTTATATTTACTAATAGCATCTCTCATGGCAGTGCTGATGATCTGTATGAGATTGTAATTTTTGTATGATTTATGTAATCGAGTAAGTCATATATTAATATACCTTCTCTTCGTTGTGCTTAGCCTGAGACTTTTCAGATTTCAAAAGTACCGAACGGTCGCTTTGTTGTTGAAGCTTCATAATTTTCGAAATCAAACTTTGCCGCTCCGATGACGCATCTGATCTCGTATTTACAATAGCGGTAGCTGCCGTTCTGCTTTTGCTCTTAGTCTTTTGTCTTGGACTCTTAGAATTCCCAATTGGCTTAGAAGAGTTTTTCTACGACGAATAAAGCTTTGTCAGCTGTTACTCGTTATCCGAATAAAATCCTCTTTTACCTGATTCAATGCTGGTGATTTTACTTTTGTATTCTGTGACGTGATGGCAGCACTGGTACTCGTAGCAGTGGATTCATGTTTGACAGATACGAGTGATGGTTTTGATGACTTAGAAGGTGCAGTAGCTGGTAACGATTGTCGCATCTTAGGAGATTCCAGCTTGTAGCAGGTATAAAATTCTTGATCTAATTGAATTTCTAGTTCCTCTATCAAATCCACTATTACCGGTCCTATGTAGCTATGCACGGTTGATTTCTTTTTTGGTAGAGAGATCTACAAAATTTTAAAATACCAGTATGTATCTGTGCAGCGGTTAGAAATTATTTTTTCCCTGAGCAATAATTTTACCGGTGGCGATTTTGAAACTAGACTCAGCTTCGAATCCTGCGAGTTGGAATTGTGTTTCTTTTCGCAAGCTGTTATTCTCGTTCCTTGCAGTGACAGTGCGGCACCCAAATACGGCTGACAGCTTGGCATCCTTTGTCTGTAAGCCAACTCAAATTCGCCAGTGTCCGCATTTTTATCCTCGCGAAAATCGATAACCACTGAAGATCAAAATAATTCACGAGAATTTTATAATCTTGCTCATTAACTTGAACGATTATCTATTTACCTTTAATAGTGTCTTCCATAACCTGCCGACATAAACGCGTAGTCACACTGGTAGTGTAGTTCATATCAGGATGACTATTAATCTCGATCAACCAAACAGAAAAATCCTCCATTACCATAAAATCAGCGCCATACAATTCAAAACTATTTTTACGTCTGTCCATGGCTTCCTGACTAGCCAATAAGGAGCCAACCAAACCCTGTTTCATTCCTGGATAAATAAGCTCATCCCAAGCGTCGTTATGGCCCTGTGTTCTGTATTGAAAATAGAATAATTATAAATATGAAGAAAAGCCAAAATAAAATGACGAATCGAACAATCGTGGAATCTTACTTGAGGAATTGCTTAAATGTTGTGGCGTCCCACATGTTATCCGACGGAAGCGCAGGATCTCTGTCGTTACTGTTTTTGTATTTGCACTGAATAGCGTGATTGCACAAGTGAATGGATTCATGAAAATCCGTAAGACAAAATTTTTGTGAGCAAAACCTTAGGTAACTTTCCCTGAAAAAAAGAAATAACAATATTTAATATAATATTTGTCATCTGATATTGAATTGCCTGATATATTTTCTCAATCAAAGAATGCCAGTGTATAAAGCTGCAGTAGGGCAACGATCGAGTCTACAGTATTGAAATTGAGTCAAGATTGATTAACTTATTAAATAATTTACAGCAAAAAATATACCCGTGCATTGATCGCCCGAGTTCTAAAACTAATTGCGTATTTGATTATTTTTATTTACTGGCAATTCGTGACAGTTATTTTAGATTTAGTACAAGCATAATACATTTTCCTCAATCATCTTTGTTATTAGGCTAATTACCATCCGGGGTTATATTTAGCGAATTACTATAATTAGCTGCACTCCGTCAGAGGGATATTCTATTTATAAACCGAATAAAACGAACCCTTCTATAAAGGATGGTACTGTATTGGCCTACCTGTACATCCACAGAGTCAAGGGTTGTGCACACGAAACAATGAACCACTGTCTTATGTCAAATTTAGTACTGTACACCAAGAACGGTCGTTCTGTTAGTAAGAGAAATGAGTAATTTATTAACCTAATTATATTATATTACAAAATAACGTATTTAAAAAAATTACCAATATATTTCTGAACGACGTAACGGGTGTCTGATTTATTAGCTGGATTAACTTTAGCCACTACATCCTCAAGCCTGTTCATGAGAGTAATTCCACGACCTCTACTTTTATTTCCAGGTTTTAATATCCAAACGTTTGTGATACCATCCATGTCCAACTGCGGCCAGTACTTCCGGATCCTCTTGAGGATGTGCCTCGAGGCCAGAAAGTATTTCTAAAGGAAGTCAATGAAATGTAAAATATCCAACGTGTCTCCCAGGATGCTTGGAACACCCTGCATATACACTAGTTAACTAACTCACGTGAAAAGGTACATTGTTTCTAACAAAAACAGCTTGACCCTGAATGATCTTGTAATACCAGCAGATAAATTGATCCCATTGATGGGACCAGACCCTCTCAACTTCCTGATCGATATCCTCGTGCGATTGTGCACCAATATAGTCGCTGCAACGTCTAATAGCAAAATCTAATGCTTTCAGAGGAATTGTACCAGTCGGTGACCTGGTTGCGTTTTCACCCTCGGTGTTGATCTTGTCTACGAGCCACTTGAGTAAGCTGAGACACGCAGTGAACCTGACGGAATTTGTATTATAGTCTTGAAATTATCACAAGCGACTAGAAAACATATTTTGGTTCACGCGATAAGGATACAAGATTATAAGAAATTTGTGAACCATTATACGAAACCACCTCTGATCGATTTGACGATCAGAAGTTATGTCTGATCTTACCGGAAGTCTTCAACGAAGGCGTGCATTTGATCACCCTGGCATATGTTGTAGCAACGTGGAAATAACGTGTTGGCAACACCAGCTTCGTAGTACCAATGCATTTGTCTGACATTTGAACAAAGGCCCACCTGAAGAATTAATTTTCGTAAGAACAACTTATAAATATTTTAAATTTATTCTGCTACAGGTGTATGTATGTCAAGCTCACCTGAGACAATTCTACAGCCATATTGAAGCTGAATCTATGATTATTTTTACCTTGGAGGTGAAGCCAGCTCGACAGAATCTATTGAAGATTGTAGTTTTATTATCCTGGGTTGGCCATCCTGGCCACTCTGAGCCAGTGTTCCAAAGGAAGTCGACAGTGTGGTTGCTGAGCATTTTTGAAATGAGTTGACGCTCACTTTGCTGATCCTTGAGGTCACCTATTCCAGCTAGTAGAGCTACTGGGCTTGAATCGACAGTCATATGTTGATCAGCTATTAGTTTTGTGATGTATAAATTGTTAGTATTGGTATATCAATATAAAACAATTATATCTAATAGTCTGATTAATACCGTTAGTAATTTTCTTATAGAATTTCTCGCACCATCCTCTCTTCAACATGCATTCTCGAACCACGCGTGATCTTCCATATATCATAAAAGTACGATGAGCAGCAATTGCATCTTTAACTATTCGTTTGATACGAAGAAATCTTTCTTGTAATGTCGGTGGCAAAATTGAGTTTAATTCGTTGCTGCCTGTCTTGGACGAAACGGAGTCACAGCCTTGAAAGAAAATCAAAGGTTTGTCATAGTAAGGGGTTTGTGAAAATTTTTCATTTAATAAATTTACCAACCATTTTCAGATTTCAAAATGGAATCAGTATCCCTGGCGATCGTAATGGATTTCTCGGATATATCCAAAGTCTCATCCTTGCCCTCGTCGTTTTCAATTTTCTCCATTTTTTCCGCATCTTGGGACCCAGGACTCTCCGATTCCGCATCGTTCACGTTCATGTGGTGCAGGTTTTACCTGTCCTGTATCTTGACTACGTAGACGTCTACTAAGAATTCAGTTTCATTTTTTCACGAGATTTGATTAAGGTCCACCTGGCTAGATGAATCTAAAAATTAGCTAGTAAAAGTCTGAGGACATCATTTTGATTTTCTTTTTTGAAATTGTAACCGGGTCAAGTTCGACAAGTAAATATAATCGTATTTCATGACAATTGAAAACCTTGACCTCGACTTTTCAATAATATGAGCCCGACGCTTTTCAAATCGATTATTACCAAACATCCATCCGTTCCTATACCTGTTGAGCAATTTATACATTTCATCAATAGCACTCCATTTACTTTCTATACAGTATAAAGTAATTCCTTTTGAATTTCGTATCTCAAAATAGAATAAGACTCGATCTTCGCACCGTAGTTAAAATTCCAAGGAAATCAATTGACTGTAATCTGATCCCATTATAGTTTAATTATCAAACACTGATAGACCGCCACCCGCGATATCCGTCCCTTCCATAAAACTTTTTAATTATCTACTAAAACCCATGAGAACTCCAAATAAAACTTTCGTTCCTTTATTTTTCAGAAAAGAAAACCCGTAAGCACCGCCATCAAATGGTAGCGGCGATATCTTAGGTATGACCCAGGTCAAAAAGTTGAACTGTCACCATAAGGGTGGAAGCGATGGCTCGCGGGTGGCGTTCGCCAGCAAACTGATCGGTGGTTCCGCATTTCAACAGTAAACCGCGTACAGGGACCATGTGTCGGTGTTTGGAATCCGGAATTCCGCAGGCGCGGAGGAGAGCAGGGAAGAGCGATTCCAGGGGTTGGATTGAAGAAGGTGCGCAGGGTGGTTCAGGATAAGATCGAGGGGGTGTTTTCCTGGAGTGAGTGGGTCGGTGGTGATGCGAGGGGGTTTCGAGGCTTACGAGCGGCGTACCAGGCACCTTCCTAGTCTCCGTTGGGTTACCCTCACACATGCCCAAGAATCTAGGTAAGAACGTCAACGCAATCGGGGTTAATCAACTATCCGCTATCTTCGACTTGCATTCTCTGACCCACTTAGACGTTAGCCACGCGGTGGTTATGCATTGCCCTTATTAGCTAATTGCCCCCCAGTAATTTATGTTTGACCTGGAGAACTTTGAATTGGGTCTGAAAATTCGTTGGCGAAGAAGAAATTATAGGGGGCACCAACGCACGAGTTACGTGTTTGAAAATAGGTTACGCTAGATTTTTGATGGATGGATGGATCATGGATACATTGGCTGTTTAGCCATTTAGTTTTTGACTCGCATTCTGCGTTTAGAAATCTGTTTCTCGGATGCGTGATCGTGTGTGAACGATTCTGTTTTATTTATGGAAAATTGATTTATGCATGTACTGTCTCTGCTGGCCGTGTGTGTGGGATAATACGGAGCTTGTTATGTGAATTACTGTTGTTTACGTAAGGTTCTATGTTAATTTATACAAATGAGCCGCATGCTTTATAAATATGACTATTTCCATATCACTGGCTGATAAGCTCAATTGTATATGTTATTATTAGATTGTCAGGTTTATCAACCTTTTAGAAATACTGTATGATTTGTCGCTTGTTAAGGATCTGGATAAGGTACTGACGGATTTATAATGGGTTAAATGTTTGACTGACCATCAGAAGGGACTGTTGAGAGTCTGGATGGATTTTAAACTGTCGAAGGATGATGGGATCTTGTAACACGTACTGGTTTTACAATAATTTTCTTATACTTTAATCGGCATATTCGACAATATTTTATTTGTAATACTAGAATATTGAAAATGTACAAAAAAACGTTTTAATCTCGAAAAAAGTATTACCAAAATGATAAACATGTCACTGTCTCTGATTCAGTCGTGACTAATTTCATGGGTAGTATATATTGAAGGTTAGTTAATTGAAGACTTATAAACTGCATTAAATTACCAATTGTTTCATATTGCAGTTGGATTTCTGCACGTAGCGTCACAGAAATACAGCAACTCTTTAAACGTAAAATGGATTAAATTAGACGACGTCCGAGTGTCTTATCGTTGTAAAATTGCTGCATGCAAATTTTCGTATCCGATGAGCTGCAAAATGACAAGAGACTTTCGTGCACGGTCGATTTCAAAAGTAGCGCCATTGTACCCACCCTGAATGCTGGATGCCTAGTACAGGTTAAACTCTAGAGTGACGTGATACGAAGCAACTGTACAATCGATTTTCATTTCATTCTACGAAAGAACGCTATAGAGTGTAGGCTTGGTTGAAAGTATATTAGTTCAAGATGGCAAGTTTAGTACGAAAGGCGGCGCTACTGCTATTTACTGAAGGATGCATGGAAGAGTATTTTGTAAAATTTAATTTCCTTCATGGTACGTACTTCAGGGATAGATAACTGTAATTTATTTTTAAAGCGACCATATAATCCTGTATTCTTGAGAGATCGGTGAAGATCTTTTTTAATTAAAGGCAGGACTGTTTTTTTCTGCCATTGTTGCTGTGTTCTATGATGGTGGACACGTGGCATGCCGAATTTCGGCGGCCAAATACAATATCGATCTTTAAAGTTTACTGGGAATATTTATTTTTTGCACTTAAAAGTTTTGAGAGTTTATGTCATTAAAGAATATTCGTATCATCGTTACAAATTTGATATTGCTTGTATAAGCAAGATATTGGAGTATTGATAAGATACACATACAGAATTTATTATTATGCCATGGGAACTTTTGCTATTTGTAACTATTTGTTTTTTAATAAGCTTCAGTTTGTTCATTTATCTAAATCTGGATATTGAAAAATGTTGGTCTCTTTTTTTTAATAAATTTGTGTAATAATGCTTATATTTATAATGAATGTTTAATTGTTCTTATTCTAGGTGAATGTTTCAAGGCAACTCTTAGCAAGGGTCTAGGCTTAGGTATCATAGCAGGTTCCCTATTAGGTTTGCATTTCCAGCTACTATTATTTTGCACACATGCATTAGTAATGATTATATTAACATATAAATTGTCTATTTCCAGTGAAATTACCACAAATTTTAAAACTCCTCAAAAACAAAAGTGGCGAAGGCATAAACATTATCAGTGTCTTTTTGGACTTGTTTGCAATCACTGCAACAGCGTCTTACAGTTTTGTCAGTAAATTTCCTTTTAGGTAATATTTTGAAAAGTCTTATCACAAAGTCATTCAAAGAGAAATATTATTATTATGGCTTATTTCAGTTCTTGGGGTGATGGAGTATTTCTCGGTGTTCAAACTGCAGCCATTGCTGCATTAGTATTACATTATGGTGGCAATACTACAAAAGCAACTGCCTTTATTGCTGCGTACATATCAATTATTACTGCTGTAATAATTGGACTTGTTCCAGTAGATGTACTTTGGACTTGCCAAGCATTAAATGTTCCCATTTTACTTACCGGCAAGGTATTGTATGAATTTTCTTAAATTCTATTGGCTTCGTATATAGATCATTTACTTATTTTTATCGATTCTCATATACAATCCACTGAGCACGACCTTCTGGATCGTAATTAAATTCAATAAAAAAAGTATCAAACAAGAATCAAGATCCATGAAATCATGCTCAGTGAATTGTATCGATGACCATCTGGTATAGTTTTTATTGTGATACAATCTCTTGACCATGTATAAGTTGCTAGTATATGAGTAATTTTTTTATAGAATACTTAATTGTTATTTTCAGCTTATGCAAGCCTATACCAATTACTCAAATGGTAGTACGGGACAACTCTCAGCTGCTACCTGTTTTATGTTGTTCTTTGGTTCACTAGCCAGAATTTTTACTTCTATTCAAGAAACTGGAGACACAATCATTATTGTTACTTATATTGTTGCGACTTCCGCCAATGCTCTGATAGCTTCACAGCTCATATACTATTGGAATGTTGCACCAAAAGCAGCTAAGGATTCTAAAAAGAAGAAGCAATAAAGTTCAACAAACAGTTAACATATTATCTTCCAAACAGATTTAATGTAATTATAGCTTAGAGTATACGGTTTTAATGAATCGGTAGGCCTGCTCTTTCAGGACGCCGTTGAGGGTCAATTGTAAATACTAAATAGATAAGAACGTTTCTAGAAAAGAGAATATATGATACCCCAATTTAAAGAGAGACTGAGAATTCAATAGCGTTCTTCATTTATCTTTTTAGTACAATTATTCCATTAAATTATAATTCCAAAGAAGATTTTTATCTCTCTCTTACAAATGTAATATACCATTTTTCCCTTTGCTAATTTGACAAGAGTACTGAAACTTTGCTTTAAGAAAAAATTTCATCTGCATCACCTGTATAACAGACTAAGTTTCGAGATTCCAAAAAGGATCTAATAAAAGACTTTCTAAATAACTAATTCTTTGTCTTCCATTTAAAAAAAAATCTACATAAAGATGTCTCTTATTCATCTTCCGTTAATGTTGAAGTTACTATAGGAACAGCGTTCAAAGGTACCGAGTCACCGGAAGTACCGGCGACATTTTAATCAATGGGTATGTTCAGCAGAAACACCGCTGAGGGAGCAAATACATTTGATTGGTCATTTGATCGTTAATCTTGAAACAGTTGTGAGATTTGACCAATCAAATGTATTTGCTCCCTCAGCGGTGTTTCTGCTGAACATACCCAATGAAAGTAGTTCCCAAAGTGTCCGGCCGCGTAGGGGTCGCTATCAATATACCTCGTTTCCGTTTTACACACTAGCGTCGTGACTCATGCAACGTACGATTCGCCGAAAGCTTAGTCGTTTTATCGCCGAGGATGGCTGCATACTGACTGTGTTTTTATAGTGTGAATTGTGTGGAAGAGACGAGATATTAATCCAGAAAGAAGGTGAGTAATAAAAGTGCCCAAAAAGTAGAATAAATATAATATAATATAAAGAGAAACAAGGCGCATAGGCGGTTGCTGGGATGATGTTTGGTCATTGCGCGGTACTATGGCGTCGTAGTCGCTTTCGCAACTCGGACACGGCCAAACGACCATTTTGTTATCAGTAAATCAATAGCGCGCCGACTAGTACGTTGTCCATCGTTTCGCTGGCAATAATACCCTCTGTTATTATCACTCCACTACTCGACGGAATACTTTCTCAGTTTGTACGTTCTATCATAATACCGGTACGCCCACCGAATTCCTCCGCCAAGGTAACTAACATAACGAACCGGTTCTATGAGTCGTTGCTTTGCGCACGAGCTCAGTGAAAGCTTTCGATTTTCATAATTATTTCATTAGAATTCTTACGATCTCATTCCTATTGCTAAAGATTTATATCTTTTTTCTTGCCTTTCTTTTTTCTCCCTGTTTTCATAGAACCGTTTGTTTCTCGGTTGTAAACACAGCATCGATGGTAATCGTCTATCGAGGTTGGGTATATACATACGTAGTGCACGAGTGTCTGGCTTTTTAGATTGGATTCAATGAGATATAGGTTAATATCTCGATATATTGTATCGATCGCCTGTGATCGAGAATGCCTTTTTTTTTTAAATTGTATACATTTATTTTCTATATCTATATTTATTGGAACCCTGCGATCAATCCGATCGAATCGGTCAGCCTATTTGAACAAGGCGATTTCATAGTCTTACAGGTTAGATTGGTCGCACGGTCGCACCGGTGAGAGTCGGAATGGAGTCGATGGACGCGCGCCTCGTGGCGCAGGCGTTGAACTACCACGGTCAGCAGTTGCAGAAAGTTTGGGAAGGGGAGCGCAACGAGAACGAGCTGGCTATGCTCAATCTCAAGGAACCTAACTTCGAAATCTATCAGCAACGCCAAAAGACCCTTAGGTATTTGATTGTAATCATGTCGGTGAGCGCGCGCACGCTCGTGTCCTACTCATCTGGAAGTCCTTTCGATGCCACACTTCGATTTTGATGAAAACTTTATTGCTTCAAGTATAGTGTTTGCTCCTTGTAAGAGAAAATCATTTAAGGAAATAACTTTAGGGAGTATACGTATATATATTTTTTTTTAACTTAACTCATTTATTACTTATGAAACTTGAATTCATCAGGTGACTGGATTTTGTTTGAAATATTCTTTCAGATTTAATATCGCTATGATTCTGTCCAACAAAATTTATTGAATATCTTGTAAAGCAGCTGTGGTTTGTTCCAAAACTGTCTTATCGCTAATGTGAGAAAAGCACATGTCGATTGTTTTTTAGTCCAACTAGAGATAATGAAATGGTGATGTTTCATCAAAAATCAGAAGTGAATATGGAAAGATCATAGGCTTCCTTGTATGGGAAAGTATCAGGATCGAGAAAACTCCTTTCGTTCGTAGCCTTGGGGACAGGGGAAAAAGACTGAAGCTTCAGCAATTCCTTGCTAAGAAAGCGGATGCTCTCTATGACAAGTCAAACTTAGAGAAGACTGTCGAGCCCATTAGACAGGAGCTTGGAGACGAAGGTAAGTGGGCGTGGATTTTTGTTTTTCTTCTGCGGAGTGCTGAAACCTATTGCCCAGGGTACCAGAAATTTCCATTTCCTTCCAGAATTTTATGCAACAATGCCGGGACTCGATTCTTTTGTCACCATGGAGAAATCACAGCGCATTAGGAACTTTTTAGAGGTAACTTCATTGCCCAACTGTCTCTGGAGAGAATGCATTTGCACCAAAAGTTCCACATGTGTAATGATTGCTGCGCCTGTTTGCAGAGTTTGGTTGTCGGGGACGTAATTTACGCTCAAGTGATGGGTAAAAGTGCCGCGGGCCTTCTTCTGAAGGTTCTTTGCAACTGCAGTGACTGTCCCAGAGTTGTCACAGACCTAGGTGTTAAGGTACAATCAATTCCATCCAGATTGAACACTTGAATTGCATGAGTCAGGTTATGAGCTTATTACGTGTGGACAGTATAACAGATAGTAGAGTTCAGTAAGTTGTCTCAATATCAGTAACACTTATATCTCTCCAGGGAGACTAAAAGAAAAAAAAAATAGTTCAATATAGAATCAAGTAACTTAATCACGAATGTTTTATATTTTCACAACGACACCAATTTTCAAAAGTTATAACAGTATTAGCGTGTTCATTCCTAACAGTCTGACAGTGCAATTATCAAAACCCACATACATACCAGTTTAACTAAATTAAATCAAATTCATTATAGCCTAACAAGTACACCGCTACATCAAAAGGTCCACGCGTAATAAGTACTAACCTCAAGATGAAGGTACACATTGATTCCACTCTGGTATGCCCTAACCATATCAGACAGGAATGACGCAGTGGTTACCTCCAGTACAAAAAAAAATGTTTTGAAGCTTCACAGCGATTGTTATGCACGTGCAAAGTCATAATGATTGCGACTATTTCGTCGCGTGTGCAGCAGTCACAGAACTGCGATCATTTGAATTATGCATAATTAAATTCAACTTGTTAGTCAGTCACGAGAAACGTTATGCATAAAACGTTACCGGTAGCCGGTATCACGTTGAGCCTAGAAGCTTACGTCAAAATAACATGATAAATCTAGCTTTGTGAATAGAGACACGAATCAGGTAAAACATTGGCAAAGAAAAAGATGAATTTAAGAAAATTCGATAACTCAGTCACGACAATGCCTTCTCGGTAGTCGGAAGCGTCTATGAAAATCCTAACATGCGCGCTCTTTTCGCTAGGCCTTGATATTGAATACGGCCACAGTGCCGGCGGTGGACAAGAAAGGAGTGACAAGAGGCTACATGGCCAACGATCTGGTCTGCGTCGTAGTGAGTGAGGTTAACGTTGAGGCTGAGCGTGTCGTTGCCGTTATGAACGTTCCCGCCCGTGAGGGCCAGGCACCGCACCCACCTATGGGTCTTATCCATTCCGACGATCTGCCGGAGGCTTACAAGTAAGTTACGCCGAACTAGATAATTTAATAAAGCACAAACCGAAACCACTGACCTCCATGCCCGATTTTTTTTAGATTTTTGTATTTTTCAGTAATTTATTAATTTTTTTTTTTTTTCTTGTCCCAAACCACGTGCCAGTGAAGTGCTCTACCAGGAACGTTATTCGAGTTGTCATTCTACGATGAACACACGTGACGCCACATGTGTGCGACTGGTAGGGTATTTGTTGGTAACGTGACTGAGACTTTCAGTAACTTTGAAAGTGACGGGTACGAAGATAACCTTTAAATTATGTAACGTTCACGTGCCTGGAGCACTTGGGATTGATTTGTAATTTTTTATGTCCGCCATTGAAAAAAAATGTCCCTTTAATAAAAATCGTTGGGATATCTGTGTAGCTTCGTTAATCTAGAAATTGTTGCGCGGCAGAGACAAATAATCGTCGGGACTTATATTGCTGTCGTATCTATAGTTATCTGTCAGTCGAGTAGAGTCGGTTTCGCATTGTCCGTGTTCCACGCGTTATTCGTATTTGACGTTTGACCCATATTGAAGAGGGCCGAATTAACGTGGAAGGTAAGGTAAAAGAATGGCGATTATTCGAGGGAGATTTGAAATATTATTTTTTTAACAATCGCATTGCGATACTAACCACATCAAAGGTAAATCAGACTTGACTCCTCTGACACGTTTTTATGAATCTAGGTGCCAGACACTCTATGTAACGTAAAAGTCGATAGTCGGTATGATGATGAGTTTATAATGCGATACAAATGATTCGAACCTTGAGCATTGGTTGACGTGGCTCTGTTCCGCACACGTTCCTATCTACGTTTGTGATATATTACTCTCAAAGCACCAGCCAAACTATGGCGTCAAAATGACATCAATGTGTCTTTTGAGATTGAATTTCCAGTATGAGACTTGAGCCTTGGGTTGGTCAGATTGAGTGCAGCAGACGGTAGGTATAATAATGATGTACAGTTGTTTGGTCTCTTGATAGGACAGTTAGATCAATGTTTAAGTACCAATGTTTAATGGAATAGAAATTTAGCAGAAAAATCATGGAAGAGATTTCCCAATTTACAAGGTAGTTTGTTGATCTATTTAGTCCACGAGCTATCTACGTCATATCTCATTGATTTGACGACAAACAATACAATAATCATCAGTCAGGTTACAAGTGCATTATTTCAATCTAGCAATAATGTGCAGTCAAAGACATAGTAGTTGCATGGTGTGAGAATTTATTAAAAAAAAAATTTTTTTTGGTGCTTTAGATTAGTTAAAAAAAAGTCATGGAGTTCGAAGGAGAGACCAAGCAACAAAAGGTTTAGACAAATTCAACCTTTATATATATAAATATATATAATAGGCTCGAAAGGATTGCGGCTTAGCATAGTAATTAATGCCTCGTTTAAACTTACAGCTTGTATTGACAAATAAAAAAAAAGATGTCATTCAAATTGACACCACAAAGCTCAAAAACAGGCGAGCATATTGCTACTACCAATACTACTACTACTACTACTACCTACTACTACTACATCTAAAAAAAAATTTTTTTGGTCAACTTGGAAGACAAAAATACTCAGGCGTGGCTCCCAACCTATTCTAGGGCTATGCAATTTGTTTTGTTGCACAAAAAAAATATACCTAAAACCAAAAATATCACCATCGATCGATGATAGGCTGTGTGCTTTTGTGTTGAGAGAGAGAGAGAGACAAACAATACCCATGATTACAAAACGTGATAGAACCAAAAATATCTAAAATCCAATTGAACAGTACATAAAAATAAAAAGTCTATACGTCTTAGCGATCGAGAAAGGTGAGACATGACTAATGTGAGTTCACATAATAATGAGGTTGTATCATTGTAAAATGTAAGCTAAGAGACTTTGTGGTAATAAAGGAAGCACAACGACCTTCTTTATGGCGTCCCTAGCGCATAATTGCAGAACCAGGTTGCTCGTTAACGTTTAAAATTGTGGATTTGGATGTTCTCTAATGCCACATGGTATGATGGGCCACATTCAGAAATAGCTATTAGTGGTTAACGAGAGAAACAAGATTGCTGGTAAATACCGTTTGGCATTAGGGTGGTATCCTTGAATAATTCATGCAGATCGAAAGACAGGAGGTGATAATGCACAATATAAAATACATATATACATATGGAAGACACGCAGAGGAGACCGAGCAAGAGAAAGAGAGAGAGAGAGAGAGAAAGAAGCCATGGAGGCATAAAAATAAGCAATGATTAAAGAGACACGTATTGGCGGAACGGAAAATGTATCTTTAAAAAGTGGATTTTACCTAAATAGATGGAATTGCATAATGGACAGACAATGCGAACACGACGAGATGTCAGAAAGCACTGGAAGTTATACGATGGATCCATAATAACCCTGGAAGTCGTCTCAAAAAAACATAAAACGTATCTTTTGAGCACAGCCAACGGAGAAATGATTGTTCGGTCGACATGATTATTCGATCTCTAGTTTCTCCGTTAACCGAGCATATCCGGTTCGTTTCTCGGTGGGATTGAACGTGTGATTATGGCCGTGTGATAATACGACGTTCTTTTCTCTCTTATGTGATGTAGGAAAGCAATGGACAACAAAGGAGAGAGTTATGAAACGATCTTGGAGAATAGCACTGGGTTCAACAATCCAAACAACATTAAATATCTATGCGACTTGAAGGGACTCGGACAGGAGAACCATTCGAATATGGTTGGCCTTCGGTATGTAAAACTTTATATTTCATTTATTCCCATTGCGTGATATTAATGGTTTTTTTTTTTGGGCACCTTATAACGATAACAAACTCTTGTCTTTACAGAGAAAGATTTCCACCTAATGAATATGCCACTGAGCTCAGGCAAACTCAAGCAAGCAAGTGGGCCTTCCGTAGCGTCGCTGAAGGGATTGATCATTTCAAGGCAGGACGACATTCCGAAGCTTTTCAGTGCCTGAATAAGGCACTCACTGTCGATCCGCGAAATGTTGAGGGCTTGGTGGCTCGTGGAGCACTGTAAGTTTGTTATATCGATAATTAAAGTGGCCTTGGCGAAGTCACGTTATTCTTGATATAACAATGTTCTTATCTTGCTGTGCAGTTATGCAAACAGTGGCAGCTTCAAGAAGGCCATCGATGACTTCGAGACTGCACTGAAATTGAACCAGACACATACGAATGCTAGGAAGTACATGGCGGAGACGTTGGTTGCTCTTGGTAGAAGTTACGAGGACGAGGAGAAGTTTGAGGACGCCAGGAAGGCATACGAGAACTGTTTAGCCATCGCGCCCTTTCACGAGGAGGCTAGGAACTCTATTGAGTATATAAAGACGAAGACGCTGACGGTACCACTGAATCCGTTGGATACGTTTAAGATTGTGGAGAACGAGAATGAGATTGGAGATACGAAGAAGGAGAAGAAGAAGCGTAAGAAGGAGAGAAAATCAAGGTCGAAGAAGCGTCAGAGATGGAGCTCCAGCTCTAGCTCTTCGTCCAGTGGCTCCTCTAGCTCGTCCAGTTCGGATTCCAGTAGCTCCTCGTCCTCTGGCAGCTCCAGGTCGGCTTCCCGTTCGCCAAATCGTAAGAGGAAGCATAAGAAGGATCATCGCGGTTCCTTGTCGCCTCTGAGCAAACGTATGGCCCAGTACAATAATCCTCCGGCCATTGCTACGTCAGCTTCTCATGATCCAATTACGTCGGTGCCTTATGCTGTTAACACCCGGGATAAGATGGACGACTATGAGATCAAGGTACGCAAATTCTTCGAGTAGATCAAGGATCGATTTCAATAACGTGAATCGTTGATAGAATGAACTCGACGTTATCCTCGTTGTTGGAATCGTTCTTGGTCTGTTCCTGAAATTTGCGCATCGTGATCTCATGTGTTACCCTTTTTTATCTAGGTAAGAAAATTCCTGGAGGAGACTACCAGGTGGAAGCGCGAGCGCGAAAAGGAAAAGAAGCATTCCGAGAGCGAGAAGATGAAGAAGAAGAAGAAGAAGGAGAAGAAGGGCAAAGACAAGGAGAAGGAGGACAAGAAGAGTCGCAAGAAGAAGAAGAAGGAAGAGCGCAAGAAACGAAAGAACAAGGATAAGCTCGAGCGCGACTTGGAAGCACTGAAGAAATCCTCCCTGCCGGATCTTGAGCAGCTGGAGTCAAAGCTTAACGCTTATTATGCCAAAGTCGAGAAGGAAACTGCGGTTCTGAAAAGGTTGGATTTTACTTTTTCATGGATGTGTCATACTCGCTATGTCGCGACTATCACTGCTTTAATCGTTGTCTCATCATCTGCACGATGGTACCTTGCGCCGTATTAATTCGTTGCGCACGCGTGTCCTAAGCGTCACACGGTTGCACGGATTTAATTCGGCGTCATTAACGGCAGGGCTGGCCTAACACGGACCGTTCGAGAGGTTCTCTTTACGAGAAAGAGAAGCAAGAAAAAAGAGCTTTTTGCTTATTCACTTTGTCCCCCTTGATATGCGTGTATCTTTCACATGGCATTTGGCACAATACACGGTAGCCGCGTAGTTCAGAGAGGCTGTCTCATTATTTATGTTTTTATATTTACTAGGTATGTAGCACAGTATAATGACATAGCTTTCCCTCTTAGCAACGCGGAGAAGCTCGCGGAAAGTTCGCGAAGGGAGGAGGAGCTTCGTAGGGAAAGAGAAAGGGAGCGTGAAAGAGATGAAGCTTCTAAAGCCTACCACGAGCGGGATACCAGGTTGCCGATGTCCGCGCAACAGCGTAAAGGTGCGAATATCAGCTTAGAGAAAAATTTCAGAGATTCTTCTCTGTTTACATTGTCATTTTTCATTAACTTCAATTGGAACTTTCTATTCTCAATTATTTTTTCTTCTCGTTGAATGTGGAAAAACGCGATCATCTTTCTCTCTTCTACCCGTGGTGACCTCCGTCTCCTTACAGAGATCCAGAGGAAACCTCTCACCGATATATTTGAGCAGGAATCTCAATTGATACACCCTGAGCCAAAGATACCGACTCTGGACACCGCGGCCCTCAACGCAAAGTGGAAGGCTGCCCAGGCCGCCAGGTAAATAATAGCTTCGATAGGTTCTTTCTAATTTGGTTACGGAACGTTAAAGGTTATTAGCAATAAGAAAGAATCTATCTCGGGAATAATGAACGGCGTGATGCTACTACCAAGTGATGTCTCGTGCGACTTAGTTTAGTCTTCTAGGAACGTAGTTTGACGTTACGGTTAAGCTCAGGTTGTGCAGGTGATCGTTATTTACGTGCGATATGATTGTATGATTCTAGGCAGAAGGAAGTCCATCCCCAGAAATGGCAAGATATACCACCGGAAAAGAAACTTCCGCCTGAAGTCGATAGCGACGAGGATGACGATAACGAGCTGGAGGAGAAACTACAGCGGGTGGCTCTCGAGAAATCTTTTAACATTCGTAAACAGATGCAAAGGGAATTAGTAGAGAAGCGGGCAGCAGCGCAGCCGTTGTCGGCGCCGACACCGCCGCCGCCATTGCCAAAGGAACCGCAATTGCCGAAACCAGCGCCAGTGAAATATCCCACGCCTCAACCGCAAAACAAATTTCAATCATACAAGGATCCTACAATGTCATTGTCACAAACGGCACCTGGAAAATTCGGCTCAACGTCAAATCTTGGAGGAAAGTTTCAACCTATTGGACCAAGCGGCGGCGGTATTCATCCACCGGAACCACCAGGTCCTCGTCCGCCGCCATTGAAAAATCAAAGCCAGGCCAAAGGACCAAGAACCGATTCGGACAGTGACAACGAGCGCCAGCACAGGCAAACGCTAAAGAAGCGGGATTCCAATTCCCGAGGTGGGATGTCCAAGAGAATGAGCAGAGACCGTCCCGCCAAGAGATCAAGGAGTCGGTCTCGTAGCGCATCGAGTTCAGGATCGTCAAGATCACGATCAGCAAGACGCAGCAGATCCAGGTCGTACTCTAACCGTAGATCAGGAAGTTACGAGCGAAAGTACAGTCGTTCACCTTCTGGTACCTACAGTAGATCACGCTCCAGGTCACGCTCCAGGTCCTACACCAGAAGTCGCAGTCGCAGCAGGTCCGGCGATCGTGGTTACTATCGCAAACGACAGTTCCGTCCTTACAACAATCGCGGAACCTACTACAAGCCCCGTTTCCAAGGTTTCAACAATCAGAATCACCGAGGGGGCAATAATTTCCAAAACCGCAACCGCTTCTACAATAACCAGCACAACAACCGCTTCGGCAACAGACGCGGAGGCGGTGGCTTCAATAACAGAGGCGGTGGTCGCGGTCGGGGTGGTAATCGTGGTGGCCGTTTCTTCCACGGGAAGCAAGGCTTTCGCGACTTCAGGGATCGCCGTGACTTCAGAGACCGAAGAGCCGTCTCAAGGGACAGATACAGTGACAGAAGCTACTCACCCGACCCAATGAGAAAGGTCGACGAAGCAAAGGAGAAGATCAACAAAATGTTAGAAGGCGGTGAGGAACCTGGTGATCATCAGCAGAGCGGAGCATCCGGAGTGCCACCTAGCAAGAGACAAGATGGGCCTCTGAGTGAAGGTGAAGAGCGGGACGATGATGACTACGAGAGGTGGGGCGAGGGTCAGGGGGGCGACTCAGCTAACAAGGTTGGTTAGGTCGAAGTTCTGTGCTGGCTTTTCGAAAACCAGAAAAGCCTGAGTTAGTCATGATGATGATGAGAGTATGCTAATGAGATGAGAATAATAAAGGATGAATTATAAGAATTATTAACGACGATGACCTTTGAGTCGCAAGGGCGAGAGTACCAGGCCACCGGGCCAAAAACTAACTCTCGTTTGTTGCTAGAGCGAGGAAGTTGGGCCTGTCGAGGATAACCTGGATGGCAAGGATCACTTCATTGAGCGCATGAAGCAGCGAAGCAAGAAGGTTTTAATCCAGAGAGACATCGCAGCTAAGATTTGGTAGAAATATCCTGATTGTGTATCCACTCATCGATTCCACTTACCTGCGGTACACTGCTACCAAATTTAGAGACACTAATATATACCAACTTCTCTTATTTTCATCTCTTTGTTCTTTTTTCTCTTCGTCTGTGACCTATAGTCGCTCCCGTTAGTCATTACCAGAATTCTCAATGATAAAGGTTGACGTGAATTACTTGCCAGTTTTGCACAGGACTATTTTTCTTCTTTTAGATACGATTATTCCTAGCGTTTCAAAGTTTTACCAATCACAGAACACATGTATTAATCGACTGATTTAATTGGCATTATCATTTATGCAATTAGTGTTATCACTCTTTATTGCATTTCTCGTTATATAGTTTCTTTTATCTAATCATTCCTCGACACAATATATTAATGTAGTACTAGGTTTCTCTTTCTTTCTTTCTTTCTTTCTTTCTTTCCTTCTTACTTACCTATTTTTAATCAACATCTGCACCGACGGACACACTTACTGAACGAAGAGTAAATTGCAATTGGGCACTGGCATAATAGCAATTCCATATCACTGTGGTTTATCATAATTTACAATTGCACTTCACTATTGAAACACTCTATAGTCCTTTTACACGTGCTCTGATTTCATGACCTCGACAGGTCTTTGAATTACACATTTGTGCTTTTACGTACACTCTACGTAAGTGTCTCCTCCACCGTTCGTTTGTCCTTTTAAAAAGAAAACTCATTATCATCATTACAGTCACACTGTACGTTTTCGATATTACACAGATCAACCATCCGTTGCATCCTCATTTTTCGACTGTTATTTGATTTTCTTTTTACAAATTCAAACCTATGTAGCCATCTTGCAAACGAGAGCATAAAGCATTACGAAAAGAAGAAACGTCCTCGTCAGGGCAAACATCCTCCTGCGTTCTCATCGAAATGAAAAGAAAAAAAAAAAAACGTTGCAAAGATCAAAGACATTTTACCACATCGTCATTATGATTATTGACACTTATTTTACAACATTAGTGTACGAGTAACCGATAAGACAATTACTGTATGTTGTATGTAAACGCGTTGCTGTACAATTTAAAAATCCAATGAAACAAAAAGAAAAAAAAATATAATACCTTATAAAGCCAATGGATCGCTGAATAATTTTCTTCCACCTTGTTTAACCACCCTTGTTATCTTTATTTGTCGCTATGTTAATTACACGCACGGGGGTCAGAGGTCAGTGCATAACAATGCATTTTCCAGCGAATGGACGATGTAAAAGGAAGTCATTTACCAAAAGAATCGCAAGACTCATTAAATTTATCAACACTCTTCAACCAGTTCTCTTTATCAAGCAATTGGCATAAACTAATTATGCATTTTCCACGGCTGACTATATAAACCTGAGTACGAGCTGTTGCACTTCAGTTGCATCCAAAAAATTGCTACCATGAGCTCGTTCAATCTACTTGTTATTTTCATAGGAGTCGCACTTGCCGTTGGTGAAGTATCCAGCCGGCACGGTCGTTATGATGGTAAGAAAGTTTTACGATAGTAATTAATCAAAGCTTGATTAATAATAATTCTTACCTTGCTTCGCTTGATCAATTTTATTAGATCACGTGGATTTTAACAGTCGTCCAAGATGCCTATATCACGAAAAATACAGCGCATGCGACGCTAATCCAGCATGTCAGAAAACTTGTGATAATTTAGGTCAACACGGTATACCTTGTCCAAGGACCAAGATCTGCATCGGCGGGTGCGTTTGCGTCGATGGATATGTACGTCATAGAGTGAATGGTCCATGTATCAGGGAGCAGCAATGTCCAAGAGTGAGACACTGAAATCTGTGAATTGTCAAGATTGATTATGAATATCTTATTCGGAGTTGAATTGATTTTGTAAAATTATTGGATAATAAAGTATTGATTTCTGGGTATATCGAGAGTCATTGGCGTTTCATTACTTGGTCGTTTAATTTATTCATTTTACAGACGTGATTTGATCTCTGGCGTGATGATTGTCTAATGGTTACTTGTGAGTGTGCGTGCAATCTGAAAGGGGTGGGGGGATGCCTCCGGGGGTGGGGAGTAGAGCGCAATGTGATAGCATCTGCGGTGCTTCAGTTTTCGCGCCGCCATTCACGTGTGCGGTTCATTTTGAGAAAGGTTTGTCAACCTTTTCTTTTTTTTCATTTATTATCCGTCTACGATTATTTCTAAAGACAGTGTCATCCTTTTCGGTTCTAGTGATCTCGAATTTTCTTAGCGTTTTTGAATGGCCAGATATTAAACTAATTAAATGTATAGTCGATCAAGTATTTATTTTAGTTTTTAAATATAAAAATATGTTAATTACATGATTTTTCAAACAGTGTAAATCGTTCAAATAAAACTTGTGAATTTTATTAACTAGTGTTAGTGTTTTTATATCGTGAAAATATCTATGGTGTGCCTATGGATTTTGCAGTACGGATTCTACATACTTTAAGGTAAGTTCATTTTGTGTCAATAATATATAATAGAAAACGTATTAAAGTTTGACTACTAGAAGGCAGTTAAAGTCTATTTGATACTGTTCCCTGTACGATAGTTGGTACGTAATAAGAGACGCAAGCGCTTAAACGGTCCTGGTACTTTTGTTGAGCTCCCAAGCCGATCACGAAGGATCCGTCCAGGTCGAGCATCCATTGTGATTTTAATAAGCCTTATGCAAATTACAAATGAAATTGTCAGCAGCAGGCCCACGGTCCATTCTTCGTCGTTGATAGGGACAATTAGAAGAGCTTTGTCCGCTGACCACGCGTTGTCCGGCTGTCGAGCAACTTGAGTCCCAATCAGAGGACCACCCGCCAACTCCTAATGTTTATATCCGGTCCCCAGTACCGTTCACTTCCGACTTTTGTTCTCCAGCATTGACAGAACTTTCTCAGCTTCCTGTTCGAGGTTTCTCATGGACGGTACCAGAAGCGCCAAAGCCATTCGCGGACGTTGAATGGACACAGGTCGATCCTGGGTCACGGTGGAGAAGCGTGGTCGGTTGGGTCCTTGTTCGTGTATTTTCCGAATTGTAAAGGATGAATCGTGAGTGCTCGACTGGAACGCTGGAATGGGATGAAAACACCGTTTAAAAATGGTTCCCCCAGGAATGGCGCCAAGGCCAGCCCCAAGAAGCCCAAAAAAGCTGGGCTAACGTAGGTGGGGTTCTTCGGTAAGAATCGAACGGAATCACGAAGGTTCTTGAGGTCGGAGGTTGGGGAAGAGATAAGTTTTTACGGTAGGGTTACTAACTTACGGACTCGGCATTGTCGAGTTCCCAGTGACGGGAGGACAATGCGCGTTCGGGACACAATGCTTCACTCTGGAATCTAAAGGTCTACCAACCTACAACCCCATCTACCAATACCCACCCTTCTGAGGAACACCCCCAACCATCTTACCGTTTTCATTTCTCCGATGACGATTCCACTTGCGGATTCTTTATATATATATATCTTCTCCATATGGAAATACTCATCTGGAATAACGGATTCAGCCCCGTTACATGTACCCGTAACACATTCAGCAAATGAATTCTGAATGCGACTTCTCATCCTTACGTTCAATCACATGCTGGTCTTCTGGATAGAAAGAAAAAGCGCAATAGCAGTTTCCATATACATATATAAATATGTCAGAGGGCAGTTTCCAGGATATACGGCACTTACCACGGCAAGCCGATATATTTTTTCTAAAAAAAAAAAAAAAACCTGGGGACGTGTAAACATTTTTTGGAAAATTCTGTGTGAGTGCCAAGTGGCCCTGGAAGTATACGTTGTATATAGAATTCTTCCAGGTCCAAGCTGGAAAGCACCAAATGTCCTTATTACTGCCAACACGCCAGAAAAAAAGGTCCTGGAAACCACATCTCGATATTTTTAAAAGGAACATATATATATATATATATACCATATTTGACGTAGTCAGAGTCTCAAGTATTTCAATCGCTCTTACCTCTTTGGCTTTTCTATTTCTTTCAGGTACAAAGGCACATTGTTTCATCCCTCCATTTCTCCCGGCTCTGCTACCCCGTACTCGTCCCACTCGTCCTCGCCATTTCTATGGACACAAACGTCAAGCTAAAATAGTCCCTGCACCCCACACACGTGGACCACACGCTTTTGCAATTTATACACTCTCACCAGCTCTCCATCTTTCTCGTTCGCTACTCTCAGTAGTCGTCAACAGTCCACTGGCCTGACTCTGGTGTTCAAGGAGGAGACGGCCAGAAAGAATGACAAATAACTATAGCATAGCTATGGGTCTGCGGGAGTCCTCATCCAACGTCAGACAATCCTTTCTCGTGCATTGAATAGTCGTCGCCCACTCGACACATCCTTTTGTCGCTGTTTATAGTAGGCCTAGGAAGGAGTACTCAGCCGCGCAGATCCTCAGGATCCGGGCGTATACGTGGTAGAGATCTTCTGGGAAAATAGTAAAAAGTGAGTTTAGGTTATATCGCTGGGAACCAAATCGGCTTAAGAGAATTGGTGGAAGTGCCGCTTTCATTGCCACGAATACGTGATAAGAAAGCTATACAAGGATCACCAGAAGTCTGTATCTTACTTGAACAAAGTTCTAAATATTCTCTAGGTCCTCTTGAATGATCATAAAACTTTAGTGGAAATAATTGTCTTCAAATCCAAGAAATAATTATTCCTTTCTCAATGTTCCAAAAATGTTTTACTAGCCATTAATTTCGATGCTGAAATCTCTCGAATCGGTCATTTTACTTTCTCCCTCCTTTTTGAACCACAGAATTCTCATGATGGTGCAGATGATCCTCCAGTGATATAAAATACAATATACAGATGCATTCCATTGGCGCTGGTACCTTTGAAAGATTATGATGAACCTACGTCAGCGGTCTGGCCAGTGTATGCTGCAGGAGTGTCCTGCGCTCTATTGATAAACTCTCTTTCAATAGCTGCGGATGGCGGTTCGGCGGTATCGATAATATTCGAGTGGTGAATGGCGAGTGGCTGAATAGCACAATGCAGCTCGCGTGATTAATAGACTTCCTGTGACTTTTATCGAAGTAAGATGTTACCTCGATCAGTTTCCTCGTGTTGACCAACTCGCGTCAGGGAACAATTGTATTCCTACAAAACGCAATTATTTCTTACAGGACAACGGCACAGTACAGCGCCGTTGAATAATAATAATTATACATAAGCATACTTACCTACAATTAGTCTGTATAGATACCCCGTACATAAATCCATATTTTATGATCTACTTCGGATCGTCTCGCAGGTTACGTTAGGCTTACGTTAGGTTATGTTTCGCCCCTGTACCTCTGCACATATCGCCGTCACGAAAACAAAAAGCTTCGAGATTCGATGTATGTATGCACATACGTTGATGCCAGTGGCGACAGCCCTCTTAGAATTTCGTCGTGCCACCCTATATATAATAATATGAAGTCTGGTATAGAAGCCGGTCGGGCTCCTGCTTTGTCATCGGACGAAAGGCTTTGTACCGATTATCTGCATACGCTGCCGAGTACGGCTTTCAACCTACCTTCTATCTCCGGTCTCTTGCTCGTCCTCGTCGTCATCCTCATTCTCATTCTCTGCCTTCTCTGCCTCCTCTATAGAGAGGACACCCTGTACATATATCCTCGTACACTGCACGGACTCGCTTTGAAGCCATCATGGAGTTTAGCGTAATCCGGCATACCCACGTTTACTATTAGAACTCTATTCGACATACGTTGTTGCTGTCCCTCGTGTTCAACCGACACAAGTTTAAGAGCGAGATGAAATTCCGACTGTAGGATGGCTTTGCGATGCGCCCGGAATTGCCGACCCTGTTTTCACGACGTACTCTGCGGACGCGGCTTAAAAGTCTCTATGGCCGACGCGAGGAGTGGGGATAGCCCTAGCCTATAGCTTTCAAACGAACGTTGGCAACTCGGCATTGCCTCTCGTAAATTTGAATTTTTACTCGCGTTACGCAAATAAATAATTCTCTCTGTTTTCAATCGATATTTCGTAGTTACCGTCTAGTGGCTTTATTGTCTTTCTCTTTTTTCTTCATTTTTACTTTATACCTTTTAACGTATTCCGTTCTCTTGGATACCGAGGACCAACGGTCTTGGACTTTTCGAAGTATTTGGTATGTCTCTCTCTCTCTCTCTCTCTCTCTCTCTCTCTGTCTTGTTGTGACGTCTACGTCAGGAGTTTTATTTCTTTCTTCTTCGTCTCTTTCCTTCCTCTCTTCTTTGCTTTATTCTCCTTTTCTCTTTCACTCTTTCCTTTCGTATCGTTTTCTCTCTCTCTCTCTCTCTTTCATCTCGCGCGGGCTTCTCTCTCCCGGCTACATTCTTTTCAGTATTCATTCCGCAGTTTCTTGTACCGATACTTCCTTCTTTCATCGTCGCGTCATTCAAGCTTTTGATGCCGCTGCGACAAAGCTCTTTACTTTTTTCCGCGAATCAATGAAAGCACGAAGAGTCGGTTATATATTTATATATGGGATTGAAATACACATTTATATTACAATATACGTGGATACGTATAGAGTCGTCTATAGACGAGAGCTCACGGGCATTGAACAGTGAGTACTTTAAATATTCTTCAGAACCAAAGGAAAACATAAAAATGGCTGTCGATCTTCTTTGAACGTCCAACGCGATACAGGACACCCTTTAGAATCGATGGGTACTTCGTATAGGTCGTCTTTACATTAATCAGTCTTTTTCTTTTTACTTTATATAAATACTTCGCGAAGCTTTGCAGCATTCATCGACTGTATATACATATATGGTGCTCGATATTAAATGACTACCTTAATTTAGGAATATCGGAGTAGGTGTTGCGATAGGGGGTTGATGATATAATACAGGCAATATGGCACCCTGTAAGAGTTCGACGGAGGTTTCTACATATATATACCGTCGTAGAAGCTATTGCGGGAACGACAGAGACAGAGAGCGAAACAGGCATAGAATAATAAAGGAAAAGCATAGTGTCCACGAATAACTCGCTCGCTCATTCGCTTGTTCGCTCGCTCGCCAGCAGCGTCATCATAAGACCTCTTTGTTCTCCGGCAATTTCAGCGGCATTGTCGCCGTCAACAATGTCCACTTGACATTCTGCTTCTCGCTCCCGCGCATTGTTAACCCATCCCCGTGTCTCCCTTTCAATCATAAAGCTCATCGTAGACGGCACGTACCGCCCGGAATGGCTTCGCTCGTCAGTGGTCATCATAGGGTGGCCACGATGGTCAGTGCCAAAAAAAAAAAAAAAAAAGAATTGCCATACTACCGATAACCCCGAAATTCATAATCCACCCTTATTTGATCTCAAAAATCTAACACTGAAAAAAAAAAAACCAAGAAATTTCAATTAACCAATTGCACTCTTACTTTTTAGACTTTTTCACAAAAATCTCTTCCCTTCGGCTCTTAGGAAATATATTTTTGAAATAATTTTTTCGTAAATATCTTGTAAATCCAATTTCATCCAATTTTCAAACAGCACCTTCCTTTGCCCACGAAATGCTTACGTTCTCCATCCGCGTCAGAGCCGCTTTAGGGAGGCTCTCCGCAATAGGACGAACCTCTCTCGACCCTCTCCTCAGTGCTTTTCGCAAACTCGGCCCCACTCTGCCCCTCTCTCTATCTCTCTCTCACTCCCACTAACTATCTGCCTATTGTCCACATTGTAAGGTGGCTTCGTCCTTCTTGTGCACATTGTTTCCAGGCATTGTTTGACGCCGGTCCGCTAGCTGCTCGTCTTTCTCTGTTCGTCGTTACGTCCACGCATTGTTTCCTCGTTGTTCCCTCTTCATCCCCTCCATAGGGATCTTCGCTCTTAACCAGCCCCTGCACTCTTTATGAAGTTATACATTGACTTCCACCCCCTCGGCCCCTTGCTGCTGGCATCCCCTTATTTTAATACGACCCCCTCCCACTCACCCCCAATCCTCCACCTTCGCGACGAAAGGGCTTAAACGCCCCCACCCCCTCATGCACGGTAATTAAATATTCATCTGTGAGGGATGAAAAAAAAATTTGGCAAATTTTGAGGGTAGTTTTTTGAAAAAAATTTCTATCATCCCTCCCTACGGCTTTCCATGCTATATCGCTCGTACGTAACTATGCGATCTTGGCGCAGGAGGGGGATGACGAGTCCAAGGGTCTACCGGAAGTGGGGTTTCTCTCGTGGATAGTACCTACGTGTGTTTTGCGACTGGCAACACCATAGAGCTTTATTCACGGGATGCATTGTTCTATTGTAACTCGGAGATGAGCGCATTACTTCCCCTTGTGTACCAACCCCTATTATATACTTGGTACATAACCTTATATATACACCATACCACTGTACCTTTATCCTTCTGATATCTGACGATATTCTATACGGCCCCTGTGCTATTGCTCTTTTCATCGCGAACTATACAAGAATTCATTGATACAGAAATGCACGCTATACAGTCGTACATATAGAAATAGCCAAAACAAACAGACTATGTATGTATATATATATATATATATATACTGCATAACACAGATAAATGGAATATTCGGATTTTTTGGACTGGTTTAAATTTTGGAAATGAAAAAAAAAAATTTTTTTCACGAATCAGGTAAAAAAATCAAGATGCGTTGAGAAATAGTAATTTTTTGTATAACGATAAAACATGGCCGCCCTTTCCGACTCGATCTCTTGAATGGATCAGCGAGATTCCGGTGCATGAAAGGGATTGAGAAATAACAGGCGACGAGGAGAAGAGGGTGAAGGAGGGATTGGAGATGAAGATGGGAAAGAAGTAGGAAGTTCTCATGCATGTGAAAGAAGCACAATTTCTGTATAGTCTGCAATGGGGTATATACGTATGTGTAAACCGAGAGTGGGGCGCGGGGATGCGTTCGCAAATCTACAATATGGGGTGGAAGCACAATGCTTCACATCAATGACGCCATTGTGGACACGAATAACATATCCACCTGTGCCTTGCCCACCGTCCTACGTTCTCTCGGCTGTTGGTCGTCGTGGCTGGATCTGAGTCAAATGAATAACCAGGCGCCTCCGTGCAGTTAAAAGTCAAAGCTAAGAAAAATCGATGTGATCTCGTCGGAAAAAAAATGTTCACCGTATATATCATTGAGTAAAATGACGAACGGTAAAAAAAAAAAAATGTTGACAGTCGGTAGTAGCCAGTAGAGACAGTTGGTGACTAGTCAGACAACCTAGTGGCAAAATACGAAGTACCGGTATCTACTACTGCAGTAGAATCAGTGTTTTATGTCCAGACATCGAATCGTGGGTCGAAGGGGTAAGAAGTAAAGTTATTTTGTTCGGAGTAAGTGAAAGGCGATGACGAGAGAAGGCCATGGACCAATGAGACGTCAGTCGATACTGGGATGCTGCGATTAGGCGGGGAGTCGAGATTTAAGTTAGGATCGTGGTTCAGATTTTGGTATAAAAAATTTTCAAGTAACGAGATCGCCGGTTTGACCGTTTGCGATGAGGAATAAAAAAAAAATAATTTGCTAATCGCGCACTGACCATAGAGTCTCAGTCTCAACTTGCTATGGTTTGATTTACGTGGCTCTATATGCGCGTCTGTATATATAATATATACGTAGTAGAGTCGTTTCCGCAGTCAATTGTTGGGATTTGGTAAGGGGGTTGTAAAAGGGCCAAGAAGTACGTAGGCAGATTTAATTAGCATGGACCAAGGGTGGGTCCTCGAGGGATGACGCGGGGGGCCGAAGGGGTTGCTGGGTGTGGTACGGGATCCGTAAGGGTGAGGTGGGGGCAGTTGGAGCGTTAAAGTTAAATGACGGTTGGCGGTTGCTTATTCTTCCCGACAACTGATGCTTGATAATCTGCGAAACCCACCCCTCTGGCCACCCCCCCGGTACTACCCTTGCCTTTTCTGCACCCAGTGGCACATCGACATCTCAATTCTGCTCGATAGTTGGCTGCCTGCGCAGGCCAATTCTCTCAATGGACCAACTCAGCCACGGACTGACTGGCTTAATTGTAGTTACCCTCCCCCCCCCCCTCTTCGTCCACCCACCCCTCCATAGTTAAAATTTTGTTTTTGATCCACATTCCATAATTTTTCTTCAACGACCCCTCCGAGCCTTTTCGATTCTCGGTACCTCCTAAGGGATGTTTTTTTTTTCTTCTAAATCGAAACAGAGACGAGTTTCATAAACTTTTAGCACGAGCTGCCGATTTTAAGGGATGAAAGTAATCACGGACGAATTATCCCATGTGCTTTTCCACCCTTGACTCGACCTGTCTACTTCATCCCTTTCGACGTTACACACCCCCACCCTCGCCACCCACCCCCCGTCACTTTCCTCCGCAATTTTTCCGCCACATTTGCCTTTGTCTCGCGACAACAATGCATCGCCGCTGCCGCGATGACATAAAAATATGTGCAGTCTCGTGTCTCTCTCTCTCTCTCTCTCTCTCGCACTATTCACCATATACTCGCTCGCTCTCTCGCACTCTCATTCGCTACCTCCCTCGCTCCCCATATAACGTCTGCCTATTGTCAACACGGTCGGACCCGATGCTCGAATTAATTCATTCAGTATTCAGGATACGCCGACGCTTTCGTTCTCCGGCACTTCTTTTTTTCATAATAAAAATATACGAATAATAAGGGCGAAATCGCCGTTGACTAGTTACTCCTGCTCTTTTACCAGTTCCCGCCTGTGCACTCTGTCACTCCTGATATCTTAACAGGATCATTCTCAACCTTCATCCCCCTACGGGCAAATACCCAGCCCAGCCTCTCGTACACTTTATTAATAGGCATTTGTACTCTGACCAAAAGCAACCCAATTCACATGCGACCATTTCGCTTTTGCGATCGTATATTTATATTTCGTATCTGTGACAATATAGATTTTCAGTGCTTGGAACTTTTTCGATATAGTATATTCCGTTGAGTTGAAAGTACAATTAATATTGGACCAGTGCTAGATCGTATGATGAGCAGATATGTGATGACTCGTGTATTTGGTATTAATATTATTTCAAAAATTCTTTTTTTTTTAGAGGAATTCACGTAACTGCTCTTCTTGTCATAGCTCTTTACACGTAAGTTTTTTTTTTTTGGGCTCTCACCCGCCTACAGTCTCCACGACCAAGGTTCCCAGAGAGTTCGACGATTCCAATTGCCACGCGAATATTGTTCCCATGGAATTTCGTCGGATGCGCGAACAATGAGGATGCAAATGATCAGTCGAAGATCAATATAGGTTGGTCGACGATCAGAATTTTCCGCGGCTCGTTCCGCGCTTTCCTGATGGTAGACAAAAGAGGCTGGCGCCGCTTGACAATGTCGGATGGCATTACGTATGCAGGCACAGGGCTGCCTGGCTCTTTCGAATTCGCTGCATTCCGCCTCCCGCAGCCTTTCCGTCGCCCTGCGTCCCCTTGCACTTCCTGGTCCTTTCGCGGAAACAATTTCGGGCTTTATTCTCCAGTCGAAATTCTAATCGCCGATACACAGGCCGTTCGGCCCCTTTCGACCCTTGTTAACCATACAGCAGAGACCCTTTATGTACGAATTAATTAGCAATTGGGATCTTTCGCCTGTTGACTGGACTGGGCTTGATATTTTTTCCTTGATTTAACATAATTTATCTTTGGAGATGGTAAGGTGTGCAAATAATGTAATACGTGATCGTTAGTGTCGTATTTGTATTGCGAGACAAATGATGGACAAGAAGCGTCAACGACTCTTTTGAATAGGCAGTATTGCCGAATACAGGAGGATCAGCCTGCATTCCCAATGCAGGGTATCGTAGACGTGGTACTAGTTGTAATTGAACAATTTGCCGCGGGAGGGCAGCGCTTGTTTAACGGTCGTCGGGCGGGAGGGGGTAATGAGTGGACAGTGGAAGGATCTATCGAGGCTCTTCAGTCTTCCGAGAGCCGATTTCCTATATTGACCTCTTGGAC
>JARQTC010000116.1:194016-213312 GCA_030142495.1 Cephus runcator | reverse complement strand
CCCCCCCCCCCCCCCCCCCCCCCCCCCCCCCCCCCCCCCCCCCCCCCCCCCCAAATCGTCTTTGATATTCGATGAAATTATTCCGTAATTATTATACCGTTTTTTTTTTCTCACGACGGATGGCTGAGGGGGTTGGAGTTTAGGGGTTGGTACTGGTACAGCCAGAGCATTAGAATAGGGGTTGCTCGTTGTGCTGGCGTTCGAAAGTGACGGTGGGCGCCGCCGCTGCTGCACACGTATCGCGTGCTGCTGCGGATCAGTCGACGGGGTAATACAGGAGCGTACGTATAGGTGTGCACGCCCTTATTCGACTCTTTTGTCTAGGCGTCCATTCTCTGGCACATTATCAGGCCTATTGTCCCTCACATTGTTACCCCCCCCCCCCTGTCCCTCCGTTCTCTCATTGTTTTGCAATTTCTCCCACTTAACCGATACGCCCCCAGCCACCCTCGGATCCCCCTCTCTGTGCGTCCCTGCCTTTCTGTCTTACCGTCTCCCCTGCCCTTTTTCCATAAATTCGAGATCTTCTTGCTCTCTCAATAAATACTTTAGCCCGCGCCTCCCTCTCCTCTATCCCTTGCTCGTCCGATTGACTTTGTTAAGTTTTACATGCTGCGTAAAATCCTAAGGGTGCTATTTCAACCCTTCGGGAAGAACAGTAGCGACCTATATATATATATATATACAGCTAGGGGACGGCGTGCGGGTGGGGTTGGGCTAGAAAGGAGAATTCGTGCCGGAATTGCAACGCGGTTGAAAAAGAAGAAACTTTTGAAACGAGCTGAAGTCCCGGCGTACGGCTGGAGGGGTAGGTGGCGAATGAATCGGGAGTGACGAATACGGGTGGCATTGCTACTAGGTAGGTCGGATGGCGCGGGTACCCTGGATGGCTGACTGGCGCATGGCGGTGACGGGGTGGAGAGCGGGAAAGGGGGGGGGGGGACGGGACGTTGGAAACAATAATTAGGAATGGCGGTGCACGAATCCGTACAACATTCAGTTGAGAATATATTTCAGAGCGACTTTGAATGGAAGCCCTTGGAACTTCGTAAAATAGACAAAAGCCCTCGGCTACCCGAACAATTCGTCTATTCTACTCGGTGGTTACGAACGTACGAGCTTTGCCGTATAACATATTCCGTATGGCGGGTACGCGGCGCTGGTAGTACCGTCTGCCGCCACTTTTGCTGCCGCTGGTATTGGCGCTGGTAACCGGCTCGGCACCAGAATCAACGTCGTCCTATAGTCCGTACGCGGAATCATCTGGATACCGGGCGCGAGATTCTCGACCACCCTTTATATTATCTACGGTTCCTACACCCGTCCCTCATTTTCCACAGACTCCCTTATATATCCACTGACAATCCCACTAACCTCGTCCCTTGCGCCGTATGCGAGGGCAACCCTCACCCCCCCCCCCCCCTGACGTCACTTCGCCGCGTTTCATTCAGTTAGGACAGTTTCTAACTTTTAACAGGTTCCTCTGTTACCGACGCACACACTCATCCTTGTTACCACTCTTTCGTCTGCTTTACTCCTTCATATAATAATAACAGTCTCTGACAATTTACACATAATTTTGTATGTGAAAATCGATTTAAGGGTTGTTCCCATTCTCGGTCTAATTTTCACGCTTATCCCTCTCGGATAATTTCTACCCTGCTAAACGTTCTCCATTCGCATCCGTTTGCACTGGTACCCGTTATCCGCTGCTTCGTCACGCTCCAGCTACTAGACCCTGGATGCTGCGTGCTATTGGGTACGGGTGGAAGAGCAGCCCTAGGTCTCTACCCTTAACGCGGCTACCTCCAGCACGGATGGGCACAATGGGCGATGCACGTGGTAGTTCTCGTACCGCGAGTGCAATAAAGGCACCGCGTACGATGATACCCGGTATATTAGATATATGCACTGCGCACTGTGTACGGATAGTACATGCGTATAGACAGCACATGGAAACCTACAAGCGCCCAGGTACCCGACGCATCGGCACGTCACTGACGTGCAATTCTGTTTGGCGCTACTCGTCATTTTACATTCGTCGCGGTTTATATTGAGGAAATTCGTCGTACGGAAACAGCGGCGACTAGTGCGGGAAGCATCCTGGCCGTACCCTGCGGGGAACAGGGGTCGGTGGTTGGGCGCGGGGGTGGTTCACGGGGATCGCAAAGATCTTGTGTCTCTTACGGGGCAAGGGGAGGAAGTGGACGAAAGATTTGACTTCGTACCGGGTGAGATTATACGGGGAGATTTGACGGTGCGCCGAAGATCTTGGCGATAGGGGTGGGGGGTTAATCCCGTGTACGAGGGTGGTTCTCGAACGGTCGTATTTGGAGTTTCGATGTTTAGGGGTTGTTTTGGATGAACGGCCGATAGCCATCGATGACTATGGTAATGAAATGTAAGACGGCCTTTACTCTTTTGAGGATCGGCGAATGACAAACAAGGGTGCCCGGGGGGTGGGTGGGAGTTAGGGGTAGCTAAAGCTGTCAGCAGTGCCGGTAAGTATAACGCTGTGAAGTTGACTCTCGGCTTTGGGTTTTGGGGTGGCGGGGGGGGGGGGGGGGGTGGAATCGGTGGCTTCGTGGAAGAACGGTGTAAGAGAGAGAGAGAGAGAGAGAGAGGGGAGCATCGGGGTGGTTTCTAAGGGATGGTATCGGTGAGGCAACAATAGGTCGACAGGGTGGCGGTACCCACAATGCTCTGGCTTGCCTGACTTCTTTGCGTGTCAAATGAGTGAAAAGCCGTGGGGGGGTGTGCACGTTCGTTGGAGATTGTGGGTGGGTGGGTGGGTGGTCGTCGTAGCGGTAGCGCGGAGGGACGGGACTGCCGGGAGAGGCGCTGGGCGCGCAGCCCCGGGTATGGGGGTATGAAAGGCGTGCTTTGTTTGGAAACAATGCCGATACTCGGCTACATCCTCATCTCCATTCTTCGCCTTGACGCAGCGGCGCTCCGAAAAGGGTTTGCCCCCCCCCCCCCCCTTTATTCCCTTCTGATTAAAGTTATAGGTTACTTTCGCTCTATTTTCTTATCGAGACCTTGCCGAGCCCTCCTCCTCGAGCTTCGAACTTCCTGGCAGGAATTTCTTTTTTTCTATTGGTCCAGAAGTGGATGCTGTGGTCGGAGGGGGCGATCTAACCCTGGGACTCCGTGATCAGCTGATCCGGAGGACCTACGTTTATCATCCTGGACCTCCCTTGGACTTTGCTTAGGATGGGTGGTTGTCCCAATTGTCAACCCTTATGGATTCGGTTTTACAGCTGGATAGGAATTAGGGGTTGCTAGCATGGAACCGTCGACAGTCTCAGAAAGGGATGCCGGTCAGACTTTCCGATGTCTTCTGTACGGGAGCGACGGGTTTCCTTATATTTTTTTTTCATCCCTCCCTTTGGGCACCCCTCGCAAGGGGTGGTTGCGGAAGGGGGATGATCGTGAGGTTAGCGTCGTCCAAGAAAAGCTCATAACAAACTATTGAAAAGCGACGAATGAAAAATCAATGGCAGTGCCACACGGGCACGCGGGACCGGACCCGGGGGTTGGTACGGAGTCCTTCCCCGGGAAGGGGTGGCCGTACGGTGGACGCGGGGTAAACGGGGGGGACACTCGGGGGTGGTTTGGTGAATGGAATATTATTGGGGCATCCTTTCACGCGGACTCGACGGAAGCTAGAAGACCTCATCTGGCGGCTGTATGGATGCCGTTCGCTCCGGCAATGCCGCCTATTGAACCGCCCCGTATGTTATATACGTATGTATGGGTTCTTACATTTCATGATTTATCACGCAGCTTTCAGTCGGCTCAAAGCTCTGAAAGCGTGCAGATTGATAAAAGAAATAATAGAGGACGCGAAATAGAGGGACTCGATCTGATAGCGAGGACGGAACTAGGGAGAGCCATTCGCCTGGCTGTACGGATTCGTTCGATACACAGCACCTACCCTCCCGACCTCCACCCTCCCCTCCCGCCCCCCCCCCCCCTCACCCACCTTGTGTCTACTTCGCGGACTTTGATTTTTTTTTTCTTTTTTTCCCTTTATCTTCCTCCACCCTCGAGTCACGACGACTTTCGATGCTCGCTGTCCTTTATGCTCTTCCGATGCACTCCGCCATTTTGGTCTGTACCCAATTGTTCTCCATTGTCAAATTTTACCCGACCGCATCGAGGCCTCCACGGTATACCGGGTGTCCGTGAAACGTGGACTCGGAAAAGCCATTTCTCATGTTTACAAGCTGTGCCGATGAAATTTCAAGGTTTCAATCTTTGGCTGCACAGCGGTCCGGGTTAACACGAGGAGGAGCACGTGTGCGGGCACCTCCTGGGTGGGGGGGTTCGCCCCGGTGGGGGGATGAAGGGTCGCCAAGGGGTTGCGAGAAGCGTGGGGTAGGGTGGAAAAGACAAAGGGGGTGGTATGGAACTGTGAATCGCTTGGCAGCATTGTCACTCCATTCGCTGGGGTCTGGGTGCCGGGGGCGGTACCGACGGCGCCGCTGCCACTGGCGTCCTCAGCGACGTCGAGAATCCACCCCTGCGACGCGCAGGGGCTGTTTTACTGCCGTCTTCCGGATTACCTACCGAATTACACCTTGGACCTGCTAGCTGCACGTTTTCGGACCACCGGACGCATTCCCGGATGGGTTGATCATCCGGACAGCTGATCTCATCGGCCTGGCTCTTACCCGATTTCAGCATCCGGTATCGCTGCCCTCTGTCAGCCCCTGTAACATTTGTGCCGACAAGAATCGACAAAGTGAAAACTTTTCGACGTCGTGAATTTTACGAGCCGAATAAAATGTCCCGGTCACTTCGCTGATCGCGATTTGACCTTCTACCCCTGTGGCACCGGCGACCCCCGACCCCTTGCTGGAACTCTAGGGTGTCTCCCGTAAGAAGACGGAGGACTTGCGTACATATGTATAGCGAAGCGAATGGCACGTCCTGCGGGATGACGTGGACTCGTTCACAGCGGGACCAGGCAGCCCCGACGATATCGAAAGGGCGACACTGCACGTTGTATCACAGAGTCATCAACCCCCTTCGCTGGGGTCGTTATACGCGAGTCCAATGAGGACTCGCCCAGATGATTTATAATCGTCCCGATAAACCGACCAAGATAACCAGAGCGCACCCGGGACCTTTCGAAATGTCACGCTCGACTGGGGCTTCCTCTGATTTACATCTTCCCGTCGAAGATACATCTGTTGAAATGCGCTTGCAATTCAGCAGCCCCCTGGATCCCTGGTCGTATCATCCCTTAATAATTGTCTCAATACATTCGCCACCCTTAGCGCTCTAGTACCGAAAAGTCCCGCATGAAAAATTTACGGTGGCAGCACTCTGCCCGATTGGCCTTGTCCAATTTGATTATTTAAAAAAAAAAAAAAATTAAATAAAAAAAATTTTGAAAAAATCAACATTCAGCTTACAAAATCTAGCTGGCTATGCAAATTCGTATAGGTTAGAATGTCCTGAGGGGGTTGCCAGTGCGAATGGGGGGGTGCAGGGTGCGTGCAAAGTGAAAAGTTCTCGATATAATGGGGAGGGCCCTGGGGGGGGGGGGGGCCTGACCACGTTTTTCAATAGCTCGTGTCGACTCGTACGCTGTGTTGGCACGTGGTTTAGGGTGATTACACAGGGGTAGCATATTGTCCGGGTTGGTTATAGGGGGTTGGCCATAACGCCACGGCGCGGTTGATCGCGCTCGAACGTACGCCAAGGGTGGGTTGAATGTTACCAGGGGCGGCGGGATGGGGGGGGGGGGGGTGGCTGCCACGAAGAAATCCAGGGCGTGGAGTCGATCTGATGATGCATGAACTCCGTCATCCCTTAACCGGGAGCAACCCGAAAGGGTCCGATCAGCCAGCATCCCCGTTAAGGGACGCCACGCTTGGCGGCATTTGCACAAAGCCCAAATGGCTCGTTCGCTGATTGACTTTTATGCGATTTCCACTCATTAGCCTTCGCTCTCTTTTATCACTGCGTTATCGAACTTCGATTTTCTTCCTACGGCTTATTCGATCGTCTCGATACTTTTGGGCGAGATTTAGTATAAAAATTTTGAGTAATTTTTTGTTTTTTTTTTGTAAATCCCCGATATCGCTGTTTCGAAGATATTTGAATTTTATGGGTATGAAAAAAAAAGAAAATGATTTATCGGTGGTAACACTTCGGTCGGAGCAAGGGTTGGCTGTATGTATTAAGAGCCATTGGCACCCCCGAATATAATCCATTCGAAACTAAAACTTGGTAGGGGTGCACAATGGCCGTCGTCGTCATATCTTCAGTATCTCCCGGTACGGATCTCATTGTAACCGCGGGGCGGCGCAGTCAGCTATTATGTTTATTAAGTTGGCAGGGCCCAAGGGTGGCTGCTGGGGGGGGGGGGGGGTGGCCGGGCTGAGATCACGGGGCTGGGCCAAGGGGTTAGAAGCAGGGATGTATTGTCCCGCGCATTGTCTGCCCCATTGTGTGACATCACGGCCCGATAACTGCCGATAAGGCCGCACCAAAGCTTTCGCTATATATATATATAATATATACAAAAGAAATAATATATACGACTTGCGCCCTGGCCAGCAATACCACCAGGGTCGAAATTTTCATTTTTCAACCCCCCTTTCACCCCCGTCTGGCAGGATTTAATTTTCTATATTTTCCCTTTTGACTTTTTTTTTATTCGAAATCCTACTCAAAGCAGCGACAAGAGCTGTCCCTCGTGGACCATTGTCTTCATCTCGGCAGCTTCTTCGGCTTGTCGCGAAACGATCGAAGATCAACGCTTCTGCCCGTACTTTATCACATCGTTGGAAAAATTCGTCCGCGATCCGATCAGCACAATTTAACTTTACCGAAAGTGGCACGTTTCACGTTTCGCCAGTAAAATTAATTTTCTCCACGGATATTTCGGGTTAATAGCCATTAACCTGTAGGTATATTAAAATTAATAAAATTATACCCGCCGAGTGGCGACGGTTGAAAATGATCCTGCGTTACAGGAATTCCGCTTCACCCGTACAGCCCTGAAACGTTTATACGCCGATGGCTATTACTGTATATGCATATACATACCTTGGTCAAACTTTACCTCAGTCATGTTCGAAACTTTGAATATATGCATTGTGGATTGAATTACACGGCTAATTAGGATGCGAATCTCTGTTTCAGGTGGTACGCGCGGTGCGAGGGGTAAGTGGTCTTTCGGTGCTTTTTATGGTAAATGGTGGAGGCCCGTGTCGGGGGGTGAGTAAGCGTTTAAACGAGGGGCGGCTGGAGGAGCTGGCGAGAGGGGCGAGAGTGGGGGGGAAAGAAAATGGGATGGGGGGCTGGAGCGTCGAATGGGATAAATAGAGACGGAAAAAAAAAAGTTTCGTCATGGGCGGGGGGGGGGGGGGTGACCCACCCCTGTCGATACCGCACGTATACGCCTACGGAGAATCGTGGATCGCGACCCCATAAAATATGAATAACAATCGCGAGTGCCCCGCGATACGCGTCGGCATTATCTTCGTCTTTACGATCGGCCGGAATTTTTATGTTGACTATAGAAAATTCACCCTCGCCGAGGCTCGCGGCGCGTCCGCAACGCCCGACAAGGGCAAACAGAAATTGCTACTCGAATTTGTTCCGGCTTTGCCTGGTGGCCGCGAAGGATCGAGTGGGAGAGAGAGAGGGGAGAGGGTGACAAAAAAAGAGACAAAGATCCTTATACCGAGGGTGCATAGAATTTTACTAGGAGTCCCGCGAAATGGGAATAGGGGAAATTTGGTCGAATTTTTTTTTAGGGGGTGTTTCGATGACTTTTTTTTTCTTTCACCTAGATTGGCACGACTGCCCCGTATAGTGAAGCAGATTGAAATTTTTATCATTTTCACGGCTTGACGGATTGGGTCTTATATATATTCGTCTAATGTACTCTTGTTCTTTTAACGTTCACGCGTCTTTGTTTATCTCAGGTTTAATTAACTTCGCGACGCATTATCGCCCAACCACTTTTATTTGATTCTTTGACACCAGAGGCCTATTGGGCGCTTTGCTAATTAACTCGGTGCTGCCCCTCCGCGGACGTCTGACGAAGCTCAGAACGATGGCAGATATTGGCGGTCGCTCTAATACACGTTGGCTACGACGATGCCCGACGTCGCCGTCGTGACGTCGAAATTAACGGATCCTTTCGTAATTTTGGTAAATAACGCAAAGAGCCATCCCGATCCTGAATAACCACTCTGGCTCATTATCTCATTCAGTAGCCATTCAGTAGAGTTTCGTTTCTTTGGGGCAAATATATATATATATATATATATATATAATATGTGTATACGTATATTGTATGTAACGCGTACCAATACCCCTTTTATTTCATTCTTACTTACTAACCCTTTTGCCCTCCCTTCTTCTCCTCCCTTCACGATACACCTTGTGTGTGTATATATATATATATATATATATACAGTGTATATCCACTGTGCTACTGTGTGCCGCGTGCGCCGTTTCGAATGTCTTGAGTCGAGTCGGCCGGGCGTTTTGTGCGCCGCGCGCAAAGATGCCTTTGAATCCTTAATTCCCTTTGAAACTCTCATTCCGCGAGCAAAATGGCGAGAACGAGCCGTATTCTTCGGCTGAATGACGTATTGAGTCGAGTTTTGTATGCCGGCGTTGCGTACCTCCCGCTACTCCCGTCCCATCAGTCCGTCGGCTCCTATCCCTGCATCCCTGAAAACTCTGCTTGTCCATCCATTGGCCGTTCGGTAAGGTCCCAAAGAATTCTCTTAGCGTTACATTGACTCTCGTTGCCACTTGACTCGTTATACCTTACACCGACGCAATTACTCGGTCGATCGTTCCTCCTTATTCGTCTGCCGTGTACCCTCTTCCCTCGTGAAATACGCGGAGCCAGCCTCAATTACATTTTTAAATACCATCTGAGTGAACGATACGAAATATATATTTGAAAAATATTCAGCCAGTTCGGGTACTCACTGGCGCCACCTGGCGGCAAACCAAAGAAATCCTAATACCTCCAGCCATCCCCACAGCTGTCATTCTCAGTGTCCCGTTTGCCTGACACGTTGGGGGATGACGCAATCCCTCCGTCAGCTGTACCGGGGTACCGGACACGTCATTCCTATTAACTGGACACCCTGTATATATTTGAACTCGTGATTGGAGAGTAATTTTTTTATGAAAAGTTGGTGGATTATCGAAAAAAAATTTTTTTTTTTTTCACGCGACCAACGTCAGTGGCGCACTTGAGGAACGTCAAATTTTTTTTAAGCTCTTGGTGCGCTTTTTTCTTTATCCACTTTTTTTTCTTAATTTTTTTTAGAAATCCCTCTCTACCCTCCCACCACCTATGTCGCCTCCCACCCTCAACCATTTCATCCAGCATTTTTCCCCGAGAGAATTTTCTTCTCGCTCGGCCGGTCCTCCCGCGAATCCATAGCGCGAAGCGAAGGGGGGCGCCGGGTGGGCGGGGGGGGGGGGGGGGTCGGGGGGGAGGCAAATGGCACGGAGGGCCGCGCCAGCCCATATTCGTGCATTGTGGCACGTTCCATCGCGTTCTCAACTGAACTGAACTCGACTCAACAGTGGAGACACAATGGGCGCTATGAATAAGTATAACAGACAGACACAAGTAGCTCAGGCCGCAGTATGTGAATGAGGAACCCATTTGATAACACGCCTCCACAGCCACCCTGGTCCATTGTGTCGCTTCCTATTCAGCTGCTCTATGCCCTCTCCCACCCTACCCCCAAACCTCCTTCGCCGCCACGTTTTACTATGTACCACCCCTCCCCTCACGCTCTCTTCGTCCCCCCCCCCTCCCCCCCTCACTCTCTATTCCTTCATCGATATCTTCAACCAAATCTGCTACTAGCTCGTCGCCCTGACTGACGCGCGAATCTTCCTACCGGTTAGGGTGGATTTTTGAAAAAAAAAAAAAAAAAATTTTTTCGGATTTTTCTATTTTTTTTTTTTTTTTCGTGAAACGCTTGGATTCGTCGATCTTCGTCGATTTCGCGTGTTAATTCGCGATGTCAGTGCGAAATGCCAATCGATTCGCGAATCCACCTCGTGCTCGCACTGGAGGCTGGGAAGGACAAAGCCTCGATTTTTCGGGATTCCGTAGGATAAATACCGCGCGATACGGGCGACGATGTGCGCGCGGGGATCGGTCGGGAATCTGCGTGTACACGTGCACAACGCACTAAGTATAGACACTACAATGAGCCGGAGACAATGGGCCAGGTACAATGTTGATGTTGAACTCGACTGATTTCGACGATTTTTGGTCTTTGCATGTGCATCGGCGGTATTGCTCGGCAATCATTCTCGCATACGAAATCATCGCCAGGGACGCCTAGTGCGCTGCAGCAGGGGTTCTCAATCGAGCCTGGAAACCCGTTCGATATGGAGTAACGAATTCTGAGATACGAACCGATTTTTTGCGATCGGTGCCCAATTACGCGGTTGGGTACACAATTTTCGAGGGTATCCCTATTTCAAAACTATTAATCATTAGAAAAATATTCTTATCATTCCGCGCGAGCCGATCGGATAAGTTTTTCTGAAATTCCTCCTCGAATAATTGTTTTTCGATTGGAGGCTGAATGGGACGAGAAAGGGGGGAGAAAAAAAATTGGCAACTTGTACCAATCAATTGAGCACCCCTGACCGCACCTGAATAGATACATTGTGCCGGGGCAGCCTATTGACGGCCGATTGTTCCCTCAACAATAACAACAATATCTGAATAGTCGTGCACATCTCACGCACGTTCACACGCACGCGACTCGCACTGCCGTATGCGTGCTCGTCGCGTATGTGGGATATACAGGTCCATTCACAGGATTTACCCCCTGTACCACCCGCGGCCGAGAGAGATCGTAAAGGTGCGTTCACACCGAGGCTCGGGAAAGAGTGCACGATGTATTTTGGGGGGGGGATGCAAAGAGACAGTTTGTATGGAATTGCGGATGGGTCCGACCGCAGCGCCACGCGCGGCGTCACGCGGAAACTACAACAATGCTGCTGCGTGAGCGTGAACGATCGAGTCCTAATGCATTTTGGGGCTGATGAATTTACGACGCGGGAGAAGGAAGAGAAATTTGAAGAATTGGAGGGGGTGAAAATTATTTTTATCACCACTCGAGTATGTAATTTGAAATTGCGTGCGTCGTGCGTTGGGATAGGGAAAAATATGAGGGACTGTGTATGCTGGTACGATTTTCTTTTTTTTTTGGTTTTAATTTTTATAAAAATAAATTGTTTATTTGGACATAAACAACGGTCCTTACTGTATAATGGATAAGAATGCTTTGAATGCGATTTCGATTGAAAAATACGTACAGCTGTAGAGATATAATGAAGATACACGCTTAGAACAGGTGCGACGGGGTTTGGATGATAAAAGTTTTTTTGTAAATTCATTTTTCAATAAATTATTGATAACAAACGTGTTTCGTGAACATTTGCGTCTCGAGTTTCTCTTTCTTAATTTTTGTATATTGAGTCATACTAGGGTACCTCTTGGTAGGAAAAAAATTTTTTTTTTTTTCGATCGCTCATTTTTGCAGCTCGTAACCGGCTTCTTTTGGAATCATCGTTTTTTGTCAGTATATACTTGCTGCGAACTTTTACATATTTGGTAAAGCTTGTCGATTGTTGTTTCGTTTTTTGTTTTATTTTTAAAATATTAAGGACGATACGCAACGGAGTCGCTTTCAGTGTCCTTTGTCTCTTTGAGATAATATCCTTTTTTAGTTTCTTTGGATTCCTTTTTTTTTTTTTGAAAATATTTTTCAATACGAGCCGGCTGCCGCTTTGTCTTATAAATTTGATAGGTTGTCGATGACGTCACTTTTCAGTTTATGTCGTCAGAAGAGATACGGAGACGGTTCCCTGAAGCCGCAATCTTTGCAGTTTCTCTGAAAACAAAAAAATTTGCTTGAAAAATTTTTTTTTTCGATTTCAGGCCACGCCGAACACTCGTTTTCGATACGATAGCGTTTTGTCACCTCTCGCCGTGTGATATCATTTATTTTCCAAGATGGTCGATCAGTGATAAGCGATCGAAAGAAAGTGTAGATTTTTACGCGACAGCTGATTCTAATTGATCTACGTCTTTCTTCGCGATTCGGGAGTATTTAGCTTTCTTTTTTCTCTTTGGGCTACGATACCATTTTGAAAATGCCCTCCTACTCCTTTTCCGAGTACAGAAACGCGCTGCAGAATTACTTGGGCAGTCGCTATCGTCTGGTCCACAGTAAGATCAAGGATATTCAGACGATCGATCTAGGATCCAAAATACCCGAGGTAACGTCGAGATATAAAAATTTTTTTTTTCCAAATCTCTAACAAAATTTCCTTTTTTCGTCCGTAGAACTTTAACGCTTTGTCGAATCTGAGGGTATTGGTCTCGGATAAAATTTCAAGAGTGCCAACGTTGAACCGTGAAAATTTTACTAAATTCCAACGCGTCGTGACTGCCAGGATCACGAAATTCCCCTACGGTCATCACGTGCGACACTCGTGGATCTTTCGCTGCTGCCTGATAGGAACTGTGATATCGTATCCAATTTTTCTCAAGATGAACGACCTCGTAATACCAAACGGCGAATCTGGCAATCACGAAGTAATCGGTACCAAGAGAGAAAAGTTAAAGAAATCCTGAAACGATCGAGCGACGCGACATCTGTCGGATCTTTTTGGAAAGTCATTCGCAGAGTGAAAAGTATCGTGAAGAAAAATTAAAAGACGTGTAATAAAATTAAAGAAAAAAAAAAAAAAATACATACTGTCGGATAATCTTCGGTGAGAGCGTATTTGCCTAACCTACAATAAATCGATCTATTGGCCATCAATATCGTCAAATTGCAAGATGGCATCATGGGACTTCTCAGCTGCCAGGACGGTTCCCTGATGTTGGCACCGAGATTCAGAATATCCCGTTCTCCGTATACCACCTTGATAGCCTGTGTTATCTGATAAGAAGGAATATCAAGGTCAAAGGTCGATCCGAAGTTTTATCTCCGATTCCAAATTTCATACTTTTCCCGAAGGTCTGATTGGATCCTCGTTCGGTGTGTCAGGCCTCGATGATCCCGGCGTGATTATAGGCGTGGACGAATCCACGGAAGGTGCGAAGCAGCTACTGAAACCGCTCGACTCACTTCCGGTACTCGGTGACGCTGGTCCTTGTCCTGTCAGGGTCCTAACACCCTGATCGTACAGCAGACGAACCCCCAGGGCGTAGAAATGCTCCGGCTCTATTCCTGACAGCGGTAAGGCGATTGTCAGTGCCATTTTTTTTTGTGGTTGGCAGCACTGCCTTCCGAATATCTGACAGATGATTTTACCTGTACATAATAATATTGAGCTATCAGTTAGAATTTTCGTGGACGAGATTCAAATTTCATTTATCAACACCTGCGGAAGCTGCGTGTCTACTTGGAGGTAGGAAAGGGTCAATAGGTCGTACGATAGGATTTCTGTCCTTAATTTATTATCATCATCATCGATTATATGCTATGTGAATTTTTTCTTTGTAAATTTCCAAATTTTGATAACTTCACTGTTTTTTTGAAAAACATAATAAGGTCACTCGATACAGAAACGCGCTTTCTCGTTTAATTTTCAACTCGCCACTCGTTATTGGATTTATACGCAAGAAGGATGCCGGAGACTTTCGCGACACCCTGTAGATAGTCACTTTGATTATTTACTAGGCACAGGAAAGCAGGCTGAGCGAGAAGGAGAAAGAAAAGGAAATTCAAACTTATCCGTCGATAGGATTCTCCGTTAAAAAAAAAGTCCCTCGTATTTTGCACTGATAATCCGATATCGCGAAATCGTGAACTATGACCTCGTTTCACCGTATGATTAACGTACTTACGTAGGGAAACGGTTGGATATAAATTGTTGTTAGGATCGAAGACGCGGCTTCTGCCTCGGGAACGTTTAGTTAGGTCGTTTTGTATCTCACAGTGTCAACCGACAGACTAGCCAATGTTATTGCCAATTCTCCTGGCAAACTTTGTAATCCCTACCACGTTGGCAATCGCAACTTTGTATATACTCGATTCGCACCCTGTAATCCTGATTTGTAAACGCTTACGACGAAGCATTATCGATAACCGCCAGAAAATCGCGATACTGGCGTAAATGCGCCAGAGTAGGTCGCTATAGATATAATCATCTGAAAAATTTTTTTTGTACCATTCAAAAAATAATACTCACGTTAGAAATCGAGAATCAGCGTTGATTAAGGAGGGGAAGATCTTGGGAATTTTTATAATTAATCTTAGATTGATCGGATTTGAATTTTATAGTGACGTCATGTTAGTTTTTTTTTTACATATTTATGCTGGATTTTGTATACACTTTTTATTATAATGCATGCAGCATACTCAGTCTCGTTAATGGACGGTGTGAAGTGCATTTCCTTTTAAGGGTGGAAACGGGGTTGAGGGTGCTAAAGTGTTTACGATTACGTCAAGGGTACGCAGAAGGAAATGTTAGCGCATGTAAACACTGTTTGATATTATGTATGCGCATACTGATAGGCTTGGCGATAGGTGGGGTCTGTCGGTGTGATCGTTATCGGTAACTGGGTCAGTTTTGACCTTTTTAGATAATATATGGGTCGTTATATGAAAATCATATGGATGAGGTGCGCATAGCTATTTAAAAATTTTCCTGGTACAATTATCTTTAGGGGGCGCGTTACTTTTGAATGACCCTGTATAGCGTCGTTAGTTAGATCGAAGAGATCGAAAATAGGGGTAATTTTTCTATAGCGATAACAGCGTATTGATTTGCTCGTGTGAGCACTCTTAAGATTTCACCCCAATTGTGTATAAAATTTTTTTGAATTGGGGATGACATTACAAAGAACGTTTTTCGTGGGGTTGACACGCGAGAAGAATGTCCTATAGCGGAGAAGTGATGAAATGTGTTTTTGGTATCGCAGTCGTCGAGGCGCCAGTACGGAAGCAGCCCCTAAATCTTTGCATTCAACTTTAAAACTACCAACGTTACGTTTCATTTGTTATCGTCGACGAAACGTACGATTGTTGTTATTGTCGGTATCCAAGAGTTCCGATATATTGTTGCTAAGACGGATACGACTTACCGACGGGGGTGAAAGTTTGTTCATCCCGTAGGTAACGTGCTTTGCCGGTACACCACGCTTTGCAGATTTACCGGCATTACAGTCGTGGGTAACTTACCGACAGAGGCAGCCAGGGCGGCAAGTACCATCGTTCGTTGTGCCTAGTCCTTCCGTACCTATTAACGTTACGTCCTGCGATTACGAGTAATATATCTGCCGAAGAGTATCACGATATATACAATAATTAATCCATACTTTGTTAATTGTCGTATAGATATTATCGTTGTATCTTTGAACGGTTTACGACAGTGATTATATTTCGATAAAATCTAACCGCATGCATTAGCCATGCCATTATGGATTCGTTCAGCACACTAGTTCTCGAATACGCCGCAAGGGTACGGCCGACTCGAAGCGTGAAAGTATGTTGAACGTTAATATTAATGTTACACAGTATCATACACTGTTAATAGTCTCCTTACCGAGTGATCACGGCACGTAAGAAGTGTGACGTAAGCGTTAAAACCTGAAAGATGCAAAATTGAAGTACTCTCAATATAAAATTATGGAAATCCGTAGTTCTTTGCTTTCTCGCAAGCTATGTTAGCCACCGTCGAGTACTATATAAGAACGAAATCCTGCCATGTAATAAGGGTGGTCCGATACAGCTCAGGAATTATCGCCGTCCGTCTGTGTTGGCTCGTTGACGAATGCAGCCATCGGAAGGAGAGTGAAACAAGCGTGTTTCCCACCAGTCGACTTCTCTAGTCTGCCCGCGCCTACTCGTCTCCGCCTCAACGTTGAAGCAGGATTCTCCCGGTGCAGAAGTTTGGAGAATTTGGTCTCTCTAAACGGTCCCACGAAGTTCCTCGGTTAAAAATCAAACAGAGCGTCGCAGGGGGTACAAGGGGGAAAGAAGAGTTTCCGTCTCTTGTGTCGCGATACGTCGTCGTGCATCTCCGTCAAACGCTCCGCGAGACAAAACTGTGTTCTCTGCCCGCTGCTGCGTTCCCGGGCCCATACCAGTGGTTGCTCCGATACACCTGCCGATTGGGAGGGAAACTTTGTCGTTCGAAGGAGCAAGGAGGAGAGGACTCTCACATGCCGCTACGGTCCCCGGCGGATGGTCCTTCAAGGCTTTGTCCTACGCAATGGACACACTTGGTTTGCACGATGACTCGTTGATGGATCCCGCCTCTGTCGGATACGTGCGAAGTTGATGATAACCGGAGGGAAGAACAAACGAGGAAAACTGCCGTCTCTCTCTCTCACGCAAGAAGAAACCGGAATCCTGGCACGACGAAGAAAACTCGGTGGATCGTGACTACAGAAGGTGCTGATAATCGGGACCGACGGATCTCCCCTGACGTTGGCTTGCAGGAGTCCGTGCGTGCCTTCGCAGACGGACGAAAATCCGGGGGAATGATACCTAACACCTTACTCCCCCACGACTGTAGCTGTGACTATGACCACCCTTTTGGACTACTATTTTCCCGAATTAAAAGAACAGCGTAATTGGTCCTATGAATCTTATCGCTCCTTTTTTCCATTTTTTTTGCTCTCCCGTTGTACGACTTTTCGGAAACTGCACTCTGTTTACTCTTCTTTCTAGTATACTTGGCGAGAGGGGTCTTGTTGGAGAACTTCTTGTTTTTTCTCTACCTTTTTTTCCCTGCGATTTCTTTCTTCTTTTTTTTGTTTACCCCTCTTTCTCCAGGAAACGTGCAGGGTGGTTGATTCGCGCGTCCTCGCCGACCCATCCGGCAGCCCTAGCAACGCACATGCGCCCCTCTTCCGCGGCCGGCCTAGGGGGGTGGTTGAGGATTGGCCCGGAGTAACACCCCCTTATAATGGGTTCACCCATCCGAGCGAGGAACCGAGAGGGTGAGGGAGGGTTAGCGAGGAGAGAGAGAGAGAGAGAGAGAGAGAGAGAGAGAGAGAGAGAGAGAGAGAGAGAGAGAGAGAGAGAGAGAGAGAGAGTGGCTGAGGGTGCAAGAGACGCGGGAGGATAGAGGGGTTGAACGGAAGCCATATTGATTTCCCTATGTTTCCCCGTGTTGTTACTATAGCGCCGGCGAGGGCGCGAGGAGGCCGGTAGCCCCGACGCCACCCCAACGACGCCCAATCAACCCCCAACTACTCTCAACTTCCATCCTCCGGCGCCCAACCATCCCTATACGAACCACCATCCCTTCGGCATCGCCGACGCCGCTCAACGTGTCGGCATCGTGTAGATTCTCTTCCGGGTTTTCGAAATTTTCGAGAATCAACGCCCCTACGACACTGGCAGTTATGCCAAAAGTCTCCTCGGCCAATTCGCATCCCCCTTCGTCCCTGACACTCAACTTTCAGTGACGTTCCAATTTTTCATTTCTCAAAAATTTCACGAACTCGCGACATCGCATACGCAACATCAACGTTAATATCCTTCTAGCCCTGTATCCTCCCACGGAGACCTGTCCAAGCTCTTACTTCGTTTACAAGTAGGTCCGTGTTACACGAGGCTCCGACGGCGCAGCCAGAGGCCGCCCATTGACGACCCGTTATACCGTGTCAAACTTCCGGTACCGTGCCGTCGGAATTCCCTCGTCAATGTTTAATCCGGAAGTGTAAGCGATAGCCATATAGCGTGTCGCGCTACCATACATCACGCGAATCGGTTTGTTTTGACGGGGCTGCCGCGTTTGTTCCGCACGCGGGGAACTTGGCCCACACTCGGCCCAGTCACACTCTGTTAATTTGATTAAAGGAAGGAGCGCGCGCAGGCACAGTTCACACTCGTGCGGTCACGGAAGACTGCCGGTCGAACGTTACGGTTCTTGGGGGGGGGGGGGTTCCATGGGGGGTTCAACACTGAAATATTACAATTTAATGGAATTGGGGGTTCCATTGCATCGTGGTTTTTTTTTTTATTCATCATTCACACCCCCGCGATCCTTATTTTTTAATCTTATCCTCAGCAACCCCCCTTTGGATTTGTCTTATCGAATTGGCAAAAAATCTGACTTGGCACAGGAATTCCTCCTCCTTCCCCCACCCCACCCCCCCCCTCTCTCAAGAACCCCCCTTCGGAGGGTTCTTGGCTCTATCGATTTGGCTCTGGTCCCTCCGAGCCAAGGAGCAGCTCTTCCTGTCGACGTTCGACCAGACTTTGATCCCGTCCGGTCCGCCAGGATCTGGATGACCTCGGGGGGGGGGGTGGTGACCCTCCCAGCCACCCATTCCGGGCGCGGGGTCATTGTCTTCCAAATGACTCTTTGGTATTGCCTATCATGTCATTCGGTAATGTTCGCGGGAATTAGTGAATTGGGGTGAGTCCATCCCTCGGACTCTTCACCTGGGTGGTCCTGGTCCACGCACGCTATCGCGTCAGCTGCGAAACTTCCCAGACTCTCCCCAGCAGCCGTCGGGGCATCTTCGGGGGCCCGCGGACAGGTCAAGCGGCGAGGGAAAGAGTGATAGAGGGTGAAGGAGTACCTAGTGTAGCTCGTTGAGAATGGACGAGGGAACGCGGAACGGCTGGATTCAGGGAACGTGGGACCGGGTGGTTGTTACCTAGTGATGCATGGCTTGGTAATAGCTACAATACAACCAGCTTACAAGAGGGGTTCCTGCTTCCATCCCCGGGACAGCGACTTGAGATTTATTGCCCCACGGCGGATTGCGGATTCCCAGATTCCCCGGTTTGTCCTTATAAATGGCTACTATTAATTGACCGTGAGCGTCGTGGAAAAGAGAGAGAGAGAGAGAGAGAGAGTCGTTCGCTGCACGTGAGAAAAAAAAAGAGAGAAACTAGAAAAAAAAAATATTCATCCCTGGACCACCTCGAAGCGACAATCATTTTCAAGCGTGAAGATCCCACTTATAAAAATCAATAAAAAATTTTTTTTCAAGTACCACAACACCCTCCACCTAAAAAAAAAGGAAACAATTTTCAACACAAATTTTCTCATCGAAAGGGTTAATCAATAATTTTTGCATCGTCCAAAGAGCCCATCTTCCCGCTGGTACTCCAGTCAAGTAGCTAATGAAAAGAAAAAAGAAAAAAAAAAGAATCACCCTTATACTTTATTAGGACTCGTGATCAGCACGTGTGCGGTGCGTAAAGCGAAGGGAAGAAGGAATCGGGAAATGGGTCGGGGGGGGGGGGGGGGGGGGGGTGGGGGGAAACACCCACCACCCAAAACGGC
>JARQTC010000116.1:139144-194006 GCA_030142495.1 Cephus runcator | reverse complement strand
CCCCCCCCCCCCCCCCCCCCCCCCCCCCCCCCCCCCCCCCCCCCCCCCCCCCCCCCCCCCCCCCCCCACGGAGGAAACACGCTCGACCCTAAACGGCCGCTAATGCACTTAATAGCGAGTTGCCGTGCGTGAGAACGTGCGTGGGCGGAGTTGAATGTCAAAACACGCGTGACGGGTCACACGCGAGGTGAGCCACCCTTTGCGTTTACGTTCGATTCCGTCGACAAATCCGTTCCACGGGAACGATTAGGCCTGAAGGACCAAAAATCCGAGATAAATAATGACGCGAGGGATGCTGGGAGGACCGATAGAAATTTCGAACCTAACCCACGTGAAAAGCGTGCTGGTCCGTCCACCCGGTGTACCCACTCGTACGTCGTAAAATATACGACTCGGCCATGCGTGGTCCGAGTACACGTACGTAATAACGTAAGACTGAAGGTCGTAGGTATAACGGGCCATCTTGCCTCCTCATAACATGTAAAACACCAGGATTACCGGATAATAACGTGGCTCTGACACCGTATGGGCACATCCACCCACGTATGCTCTCAGTACGTGTATATATGCATCCCGTATCACCGTGGCAAGTAGATCCCTGCGCATGCGCAGTATCGTCCCTTAGGAGGTACCTAAGGTCGTCCGAGGTGGTTAGACGTATATAGGGTGAGCGATAATGAAACGCCATGGTGGATCGCAGGGGGTGGGTCCTGGTAATTCCCTACCGGTGACCCAAGTCCTGCCCAGGGTGGACACTGGGGATCTACGTGGAAACCCCGTGGCTTTAATATCGCTTTATTAACCCACTTTGGTCCCTCGGCTGTATTTTGTGTCTTCGATATTCCTTCGGGTCGGGGGGAATACGACGGCTATAGGACGGGTGAGGCGGGGCTACTAGGGATGCTGGAGCACATGGATACTTCGGAGCAACGGCGCGACGCTCCTGGACCGTATTAACGGGACACCCGGTGGATCGTTGCATTCTGGGTAGGTATAGTTGCAAATTGGATCGAAACTGCTAGGAGACAATGTACGCGCGGAATGGCCGCATGCGGCCGATCCTTGGCAATCCCACGAAACAAGGCTCTTGAATCTCGGCACGCATGACTTACGCCGGAGCCGGCTTAACGGACTTGGGTTTGTACAAACGAAGCCACCAGATGTCGATCTGAATATTTTACGCCGCTCTGCACCGGCGGGATGCTGGGCGTCTCTTGGATTTCTTTTTTTTTTAAGCTTGCGTCGGGGTTGGATGAGAAAATTAAAAATTGGTGGACGGTTTCCCCCCTTTGGGGGGGGGGGGGGGGGGGGATTATTTAGAATTTTCGAAAAAAAATTTTTTCAAATATGACGAGGGGGTGATTTTGGACGATGCGAGAAAAATTATGAAAAATTTGACGAAGGGGGGGGGGGGGCATTGGTGAAAAAAATCGCTCTGATCCGCCTGCTCGGGAACCCATGAACGATTGAGGGAGGTAGGCTGGGATTATCACGGGGTATCATATGGGGCCTCTCGAGAACCCCATGGTTACCGTGGAAGTGGGGTCCCTGGCGCGCGTAGCACCGCCAAATCCACCGCAAATGTTCTCAAGTACTTCTTGGTCGGACGTGAGCGCAAGGGCAGAGCAAGCACGTGGTACTTGAACTAGTTGGGGACCACCGAGTGGCTCGGTCGGTCGGGCTTGGTTGCCTGGTTTTGCTCTGCTCAGACTTTAGGAGGGTTGTTACGCGTCGGGGGTGAGTCAGGTCAGAAGGGAATGAAGAAAAAAAAAAAAAAAGAAAGAGTACTCTGACCGTTGCACGTAAAAGTGTAGAGTCTAGGTGGACGAAGTCCTTGGCGACTCCCCCCTGACGATCTTTGTACTATAAATAGCCTATATTATTATTATTATTATTGAACAGAAATTAAAAACGTTTAGACGATTGGATGAGAAAATTTTGAAAATTTTTTTCTTTGCATCCAGCAAGGAAATTTCGAAAAAAGTCGAACCGGGGTGATTTTTGACTGTAGGGGGTACCTCAGAGAAAAATCCTAGGGGATGAAGGTGGCCAGGGGTGGGCTTAGCTTTAAGAGGTGGACAATATTAGACACGTATATAGACATACACACGCATCGGCGCGTATCACCTCGGCCTCCCTGTTCCACGGGGGGTCGCCGAAGAGGAGTGCGCGAGCTGGGGCGGTTGGGGCTGGGATGTAACAAAATCAATAGAGGGGTGGCACGCGAGAGGACTAAGCGAGCGCGGGGGTTGCTCCTCGGGATATGCGCGGCGGGGGTGGTTTTCGTTTGGCGCATGCGCACGACGTTAACCCCGTGAAAAAAACCAAACCCTCTTCCTCCCACTCCCCAGGAGGCGACGGGCTGCGATGGAGAGCCTCTCTCTGCCCTCTTCTACCTCCTCTACTTTCTCTCTACCTTTTCCACCTTCTCCGACCACAATCTCCAGCTATTCCTGCCTCGACCCACACGCCCTCCACGGGAGCACACCAGGCTACCTGCCACGTCCTATAGGTATACGTATTATGGCATAGAGAACGGTAGGTGCTGCCACCGCGGAGCGGCTCGGAACTACGGATGAAAAATTCGATTTCCCACCGATACCACTCACCCGTGCGAATACGTATTCTCGATAAGAATTATATCGTCGGACTCATTTTGAGACACTATTGTTAAACGTTATTAGCGTTAAATAATATTTATAAATATTTTTTTTACCCTAACGACGTCCCCAAAGAATATTCGGCTCTCCCTCCTTTCATCATCGAGTCCCCCGAGAATATTTCGTATTGCGTTGGCACTCGAGACTTTATGAAAAGTATGACGATAAGAAATGGCCGATGATCAGTTTAGCGGATGATCGTATATTCGTTCGACGGACCCGTGAGGCCTTTTTTTTTTTGTCATCTAGTCTACGCATGTTATTGTAAAATCGTGGCACGACGTTCTACGGTTGTCGCGCGTGCACAAGTGCTGCCCTCTCGGAACCGCGTGCACGCGCATCTATTATTTCATAAAGGGTCTCGCACACCGACTGGTTTAGGATACGTGGCAGAGATGGCAAACGTATTTACCGCAGGGACAAATGCCTTGATTTGTACCGAAGTCTGGACGGGGGAAATCAAAAGGGGTGCTAAAAGCATTAGGGGATGCCTAAGTGTTTTCAAAACTTCTTCCTCCCTCCCCCCCCCCCCCCCCCCAGATACACCAGACTCGTTCTTTCCTTATACACAGCAAACATCATTTACTTGACTCAGTCAGTTCCTGGGCTACTCGACCTCAGCCCGTTCCTTGCACCTTCTGCCAGCGGCAGCTTATCCGCCTATAGGGTCCTCAAAGTTTCGGAAGTGCCGGACCCAGGTCCCACGGGTGGATCGATGCTGGGTACGATGACGTCATACGCAGGAAGATCGAGATAGGCCTGGAAACGAGTACGTGGCTGCCGATCCTTATGGATTTATAGGGAATTTGTTTCGAGTCTAGGGAACTTTTTTTACTTGATCATCCTCCCCAGGCTGGGGCAGCGAAAGGTCATCTGGTCCCACGTGACGACCGGACGCTGATTGACTTTAATGTCAAATCTTCCTCGACCTCCTTGTAGTATCGGTTCGAAAACTACCCTCGCGCGAACCCCGTGAACTTTATCAGGGATCACGGGCTAATTTCATTAGTCGTTGTAACGCTGATTTTTATTGAATTGTTTAATCCATTTTTTTTTTTTTTTTTGGAATTGTCATTCCTCGGTATGAAATCTGGCGATTTTTCTGATAGATTTTATTTCGTGGAGCTGTGGTGGGTGGGAGAGAGAGGTAGAGATCTGTAATGGCGGAGAGCAAAGCAAGAGAGGTACCGGAGAGGGCAGAGAGTGGGCTCGTCCACAAAGAGCGACAGAACCTCTTTGTTCTCGCGACTGAACGGCTTCGTTCGTCGTCGCGCTGCCACCGTTTTGTCAAGGTCACTCATTCACCCTTTCTCGGGGTTCCTGGTGCGCCTGTCGTCCGTTTTCATCCCCTTCGAATCCAACGCCTGACGACTCGGCTCTGCATTGTTTCTAATTCCTTCGGTACGTCACTCGATCTAACGGCGTGAATTGGCCGACGATCAATTTCTATCGATTCTCTCTATTGTCTATCGATCGTCACAGTGTACTGTGTCTGTCTGGATGACTTATCAGCGGGTAAGTAAAATCCCAGTGAACCCGCTTTGCATATACCCTGGGTATGATTTTGAAAATTTTAGTATTTTTACTGTGTCAATTTTGTGACCGTGCAAATTGAAAAATAAAAATTTTAAATTTTTCATGCACTCTTCTTGTGACGGTTTTTATGGATTTTTCTTTAGTCTATTGGAAAATAGGTATTTATAAGGATTTTTCTTATCAGCTGTTTTTTTAAGGTCCAATTGCGTTTTGTGGGGTTAATTGATAAGGAACTCAGGGGACCTAGGAGTTTGGGTATCATATCTTCACTCTCTCTCTCTCTCTCTCTTTCTCTCTCGCTCCTCTAGCTCTCTGACTGGATCCTGAATGGCGCTCCTGTATGAATGGCATTTTCAGATACGCGTTCTCGGCTTCCTGCGTGGGACTCTATTGTCGGCTTAGACTCAATGGATGATACGGGGCTGTAACAGACTGCCCCAGACTCGCCAAAAGGAAATGAGGTGGCCCCGACATGACCTAGTCCAAGACCTTCAAAGGATTCGATCCAAATACTTGCTGGATCTTTTACCGGGACCTTTGAGTTGACGTTGTAGCTGATCTTGCTCCTGGGTTTGTCGTCCTTCGTGATCCACTTGGACCGTCCGACAAGCTTTAGGAACATCTTTGAATTATACATTATCTGTTATGCATATAATAGATGTATCATTCAGGGGCCACCTTTTTACGGGTTAGCACGTAGAAGAGTCCCCTCAATCTAGCTACCATGTGTCGGCTGGACAAGTGCCTAACCCGGGTGTTTTGTCCGTGAACAAAAAATATGTATGAAATATTTATTTTGAATTTTGATAAAAATTCGCTAAGTGAAAATACCAGAGTTTCATGTGAAAGATGGTCTGGTATAAAAAATTTTTTTTCTTTACATCCTCAGACGTACCATTTGGCTCACTCGAATACCGATCATATCTCAAGGAGACTCGGACTCCACGGAATACACCTTGAGGTACCGAAGAAAATCAGATAATCAATAAATTAAGCATTCTATTCTCCACTGGCGTAGTCGCGTGGCCATATTTCCCTCATGGACAATGGGACTAAGAAAAACCGCCCCTTGACAATGCTATTTTCACGTAGTGACGTTGAACGTAGATTCGCCAGGTGTTCGACACGCGCAAGGACCTCCCCGCGTTCCTTCTGAAAGGATCCTCCACTTCTTCATCCGACTCTCCCTCTTTCCCTCCAGCCGACCCCAGGACATCCAGGAGTTGCGCGGCTGCCCTTTCCTTCCATGGCGCACCTAGGGCTTTTCTCTAGGACTCCGCCAGGTTCCCATTCAGACTCTTTGCCACCTACGATTTAAATGACCCTCGACTCAATGCTCCAGGTGTAGGACCCAGGTCGTCCTTCGCGCTTCCTGCCCGTCAGGAGCCCGGTATCCAGAATCCCTTTTTCGAGGAAATTTTCTAACGTCCTCCCGCCTAATGGTTTTGACCTATTGGCTACCCTGCGCGAGGATCCTTTTGCCGATTTTTCATCGACCGACCTGATTGCCATCTTGACGATTTATTCTGCTGGGACTTGGGGGACATCGGTGCGCGTCGATTATTATTATTATTATTTTTCTTCTATGGGAATGGGTCACTTTAAACTTAGCCATTTCGATAGGGGTTACTTTGGGTTTTTTATTTTTTTCTTTCAAAATTTTTTTTGCCTTTTCGATTTTAGCGGACGCTTCCCATAAATGGTGTCCTTGTTGCACTTGGTTACTGGGGGAAATATAAATCTGCAATCTTACCTGCAATTTACCTCTCATTCAGGCGTGCACCCTCTCTCAGGGGGTGGGTTTGGTCCGTGGAGAAAAAAAATAAAGACTGCAAGGGAAAAGCGCGTTTGAAATCTTTCGCACCTTGCCGACCTCCCGTGGCTCCAGTGTCACCAGCCGCATCCGGCAGCCGCATAGCCGAGAAATGCACTATGAAGTCACGAGACCACACGGGGATTCAGGATTTTGTATTTTTAGTGCGATTTTTTTTTGTCACCCCCAAAAGTCGGCCTAGAAATATTTAGTCTTCGGTCCAATACACTTTTCCCATAGGCATTTAAAATCCATACCCCCAAAATCTCTATGAAGAAGGTAAAAAAAATTTTGCGAAATCCCAATTAAGCTGAATCTAAAAAAAATTTTTCACTCCGATCATAACCACCCTTAATTGCCACCCTTAACGCCTACGGGCCCCGTTACATAACGCGACCCTGTACCCAAGTGTGTGGACGTAGAAAGATTGACCAGGGATTCTGTAAAAAAAAAAACCCTCTTTTTTCGCCGCCCCAAAGATAACGAGGCGTGGACCTCGTGTGACACCTGAGGTGTCGAGGTCGTGCCATGTTATGAGGGTAGCCTAGACATCCATCACCTCTTTGTACCGTCAGCGAGTGACACCTGGTTCTTCGGGGACCTTTCGACCCTCGGTCTCTCACCCTCACCCTGATCACCAACCGCGCCGACACAGGCGACCGGAGTGAACGTATCTCCAGAATCCCCCAAAAATAAACAACCCAGCAGCCCTCGAGGAAGATCCTAGCAATCATCCCCCGGGTAATCCAGGATGATTTTTATTGATGAGCAGCATCCTGGTCCACTAATCCTCGATCGGTACCCGGGAACCAAGGGGCAAGATCGGTACTAACCCCAAGAAGACGAAGAAACGAAAAAATCTTTGGAATCAAATACCACCCCTTCTTCTATTTATTCTCCTTCATCCCCCCGTTTACGAAAAAATTTCCTAAACCACCCTTAAATCTCGCGTTATCGATTTTGCCAATATTTCGTATTTCTTCACTTTTCTTTTTTTTTTACACTGAATTCTCTACCTGCATCATATATACCACAGGGGTGACTTCGCAGAGTTGCCATACTTCTCGGTTAACCGGCATATTTTCCGCGTGCCTGAACTCTCTGTAGACTCTTATTAAAGTATCATGCGTTTGTCGATGCCCCATTGTGTCCGCGGGATGACGCTGTGCGTTTCCTCTCTTAATCTTTACTTTACGTTACTTCGCTTTGCTTTGCTTCGCTCGCTACCATCAAAGGAGTCGGACTGTCATTGTGCGCGGCTAGTCGAGCCAGCAGCGCTGGGCTTCGGCTTCGTTCGTGGTTGGTTAGGCGACCAAGTCGCGTGAAGACTTCACGGACGTCAGTCGGGCTCGCTTCTATATCGGACCCGGGTCCGATCAGCAAGATCAGTGAATATGACGGGGGTACCCAAAGGATCTGATTTTTATAAGTAGACCCCTAATAGCCTACAGTCCTGCAGATATCCATTGGGAAGTTGCGTATTTTCAAGCTAATCGTTACGAGTACCACCCTAGTCCCCCAGGAAGCATTCCCTTTTCCCAAAATCTCTGTCCAGGACCTCTCGGGAGGCATTAGTGGCTTTTCCTCTTTCTCGAAAATTCCGTCTTCACGGTTATGGGTTAGGAAAAGTCGTATCCTACGGGTGCCACGGTACACCGTTTCCCCATTGAGAACGGCAAATCCAGGTGTCCCACCCTTGGTTATCCCCCGGGTACCTTCATATTTCAAGGTATTAATGGTTCGCGAGGGAGTTACGAGCAGGTGTCCTACCCTGTTCCTCTTTCTTCTTCTTCTCACCCTCTGTGTACAACCATTGACAGATATCCGGGACTTAGCGCAAAGAGAATCCCAGTGCTAAGAAGAGGCCATCTTCTTCAAGGCCGGCAAAAACCTCCCTTACGAGGATAATGGTAACTGGGATACTTTTTGAAACTTTTAACCCCCGCCACCCTCTACCATAGTCAACCCTTTCGACACAAAGGACTTCGACACGCGACCAAATGCCCATCGAAAATTTTAGTCTCAGGATCAGTTCGCTTCTGCGCCCTGTATCCAGGATTTCTGGCTTGAAAAATCTACCGGGTGTACCCGGGGTTTCTGGGTACCCTTATTATTTATATATAATTGACAAAGGCAAAAATGTCCTTTTTCAACTTTTACCCGGTTAACCGTCGAAAAGTCCTGAAACTTTTTGTTTAAGGATTAATCGATCGTCCCCTGAAGTCCCCCCCCCCCCCACGAAATATCGATCTAAGGGGGTGAGAGCTTGTAGTTCGACAGGGCTATCTATCTATTGATAGGAACGGTGAGTCGAGTGCGTGGTGTCCTGGATTGTGGGGGGGAGGGGGCGGAGGGGTGCGGAGGGGGTTGGTAGCTCCTGGTAACTTCGCCGAGGACGCGGACTCATTAATAACGGGTGACTCGGCGTTTATATAAATAAATCCTTCATGGTCGTAGCCCGGCACTCACCTGCGATCCGCTCGATCGCTCACCACGTGACATGAAAGAAAACCCTGCCTCCCCCCGAGGAATACACACCGGGCACCATCACCAGCCCCCCTTCGTCCTAGCCGCCCCTGGCGTGGCAAGGTACGCGGAAACGTATAGGAGACATATCTATGTAGGTATAAAAGGGGAAAAGGACTCGATTCGAATTCCAAAAGCATTAAGCAGGAGTTTCGCTTTCATGAAAATCTACCCAGTGGGATATAATTATGCATGAAGATATAGCATGTAAATTAATTTTTTCGATCGAAATTAGGTTAATTTTTTTATAACAGGACTCTTTTACGATGGTTCGAGATACGTGGAAGATTGATAAGGGGTGTAGGTCTCTTCTTGAATGTTTTATGTATATCTGTCTCTCTCTTGTCCATGGCAATGCCCATGAGTCCCTCTCTCTCGCACTCGCAGCTGGTATAGGAAATTGAAAATTTTCGAACGTTTTTCTTCCAAAATTATGAATTTTTTTTTTTTTGAAATTCGTACCTCCTCGAATTGTAAATTGCGGTGAATCCTGATTTTGGTAATTTTCGAAATACCAGAAATCAGGGTGAAGTGTCTTGTTTATGCGATTTCCTCGAATTTTCCAAGTGCACTGAAATCTCACAGTCGACCTCGGGTGCCGTTTGTATTCCTTTGTAAGTCCCAAGGGAAGAACCTCGGTGCCAACTTCGTGGCCGTATTTCACGTTTCCTTCGTGAAAACCTGTGCGTCGCGTGTGTATAGGTACGTTCGCTCGGGTTAATAACGTGCGCGCGCATTTCGACAAAATGGAGGAGTAATTGTCGCCGCGCCGAGACGCTGCGAAGTCTCGGGTATCCTGTTTTCACGATAAACTTTGCCCATTCGCGGTTCAACTTTGACTTTTATTACGTTTTTAATATCCCGCGAGGAACAGGGTGGAATTTTCGTATTGGCTCGTGGATTCTTGATTTTTTCTTAGATGGACTTTTGAAAAATATTCTTATAGGTAAAAAATATTATTCAGGCTAACTAAACTGTCTTGTATCGTTTTCGAGATTTTTGAATTTTAATAAAAAATGTTTATACTTCGTTCTATATATATGTATATATACATATCCATCTTTATTTTCACTCTATTTCGTTTCGCATCTTTTTCGCTATTGCAGAGGTAATGCCACCATTGTTCGCCCCCCGACACCTCCCTCTACGGTAATTGCGTCGATGATCGAAAAAACTTTTCAGAATTCTTGCGAAACTCGGTCCCGTGCGAAATTCAAGGGTTTCTTACGGAAGTAGAAGCGTCACTGTGCATTGGATTTTGTTATACGTTACTTGTATATATATATACGTATTGTATATCATATATATTTATCTATACTAACTACTGTATCGAAATATATATATATATATATATATATATAGGTCGATGGAAAACCGTAAAATATTTAACGAGGCAGTTTCGCGAACGTCTTTGTAAACGGTATGAATATCGTAATATAAAATGTATATATATATATATATATATGTATATATGAATACACGTAGCGTATAAATTTGGAACGCGCGAATTCATCCCTCCAAGGTTCTCGTAGCGCGTCGCGCCGCCAGGCGTCGTCTCGGAAAACGTCATAAAAGACGCTGGAGACATAAACACTGATAATTTCCCGTAATTTCAGACATAACGTTTAATTTTAACGCTTCGCAATGTCCCTCGTCCTGCCGTTTGCTCCATTTCGATTTTCCTATAGTCGGAACCGTCTTTCCACGACAGTCGCGATATATCCGACACCCGTTAGCCAGAAGCTGCACTTTGCGTCGTGATTTTCTTTAAATCTTCACGACGCTTTCCTTTCACCGTGTCTTTTCATTGTTTCAGGTGGATTTTTAGATACTGCTCATTGCCCGACCACTGGAAGCAGTTTTTTGGGGTGAGTTTTGAAAAATATATTTATAAATTTTTTCTACTATATGGCGCACAGTGATTTACTTTTGATTATCGAATTACGCGAATAGCGAGTGAATGCGTTGCGATTTTAATTTATTTTTTTTTGTGTAATTATGTAGAAAAAAATATTTTCGAAAATCCACCTATGCAATCGCAGTACAATGCGGGTGCAGCCTAACTCGATAATCCAATCTTCGAACTCGCAATCGGCATAACGGAACCGCTCGAAGGTTAAAGCGTCACCCTCGCGAAACCACAAAGGAACTGACAAAGGCTTCGAGGCGGGACGCGTATAAATGCTCGATTTCTGGTCTCCTTTGCGCCATTGAAATATGTCGAATAACGTGGAACAGTGAGCCGCCATAGAAACCAGGGTAGTGTAAGAATCCATGAGTATTCTATAAACAGTATACATACGAGGGACGAAGAAAAAAAAAACGAAACCATACAGCATATACTATAGCATATATAAACCATACAGCATACAAACCATACAGCATGTATAGCTATACCCGTGCACGAAAGTACGAATCCTTTGATTTCTCTCGAGAATTACATAAACCACGATCTTACGCGTGGACCGTCGTGATTTCTTCACAAAATCGAAATTCGTACGTAGGTTCGAAAAGTCATCAAAAAAAGTGCCTGTACCCCTAGTTCCATATGACGGCTAAACGTCGCTTGGAAATCGTCCTAAAACGAGTCTTACGTAAGCCCACGTGAAATACGAGAAAAAAAAAAAATAATAAAGACCAAGAAAGTCCATAGACCCGTGACGATCCACTCTCGTCTCACCAAGATCCCAAGAAGAGGATCCAGCATCCATAACCCCCCTCCTTCCCTCTGCAAGAGACCCGTAGAATTTTTCTTGATAAAAGCCAAGAGATTCGCATTAATGCCGACGAGGCGGATTCTCCAGTGCATCCTCGTGCGCCGGGGTGCACCGGGTGCGCACACATGAACCCACTTGCATAATAAACACACACAGGGTATATACCGGGGGGACGCGTCACCCCCCAGCCAGCAGTGCTACCCGTATGGCAAACAGATAGAAAAGTTAAAGCGCAGAGTCGCTCCGTACCGGAGGCTGGCTGCACGGATGATGCACCAGGTTATAATGGTTGCTAGTAGGCAGTTGGTACCGGCTCGGCGGAGGCGTGCATCCGGTAAGATTTAATGCGATCTCTTCTGTGGACCCTCATCCCTTTTCAAGCATCATCCCTCCACAATGAGTCCCTCGGTAGGAGTCGCGAGTTCCACCGCGAGCTACCCCCCCCCCCCCCCTCCACCCTCCCCCCTGGCGCAGCAGAACCACCCCGAAAAAGCATCTCCCTTCGTCACCGCCCCAGCATCCCACCCAGCAGGAGCATCCTCGCCAACGTCACCTCGAGGGCCCAATTAGTGACAGCACGAGTGTCATCTCGCCGCGGTTTCTGCAATTCGCGTGCGACTGGCGTTTTTTGCGGTTGGGTCGACCGCGTGCCCCCCCCCCCCATCCCCCCCCGCCCCCCATCCACTGCCTTGACACCGTCGACGCGAATTCTGATTGCACGGATCTGGACCACTGTGTGGGATATGCATATTGTGTGTGTGTGTGTGTTTGCGGGGAGGGCCAGAGGGAGAGAAAGGAAGAAAGTAGACAGGCCTAAGAGATACGGAGGACCGAAGGGATGCTGGGGTTAAGCGGGATTGACGAGGTTCCCGAAGACTCCCCTCCCGCCCCCCTCCCCCCTTGCACCTCTCGCTCTTTCCTCATCTCCTCTTCTCGCTCGGGATGCATTATCCAATTTTCTAGGAGATACTTCGCGATACAATAATTGGGCACATTCAGACGCGACGCGAGCGGTCGCTTCAAGTGGAGATTGAATTATATTTTTCAGAGGGGGCGTGGATGCTTTTCGAAGGGGTTGACCTTTTTTTTTTTTTATGGATAAGGGATGACGCTGGATTTTGCTCTCAGGGTCGGGGGTCGAGCGTGGGGTGGGTTTTGGCAGTCAAGATTCAACGTCTTTCTGGTCTGATATGCACTGTGTATATTGTGTGCAGTGTATATCTATATATACATTAGTACGTATATATTGTTACGATCGTTCCTTGACGTAACAATATATATATATATATATATATATCTACTATAAGAGAGCAGGGAACCGCGTCGACTTACTCCGCTGGCGACGAATGAAAACATTTTCATTGGTATACAGAATGCATCGCGAAAAATACTCTGGTTATTTCTATAACGGCGCTTTAACCGTCATTAATTGTACGAGGCTATGGAGACGGTCCGTAATGAGCCGACGGACGTCTTCCCGAGCGCGAAGACGCTTCCGCCGGTAGAGAAGCTGCTGTTGAGGACGTGGACGAGAGAGAGAGGGCCAGTGGCTGCTGGGAAGCAAAGAATAGGAAGACCGAGGACTCTCCTCGTGCCCTTACACCAGGACTCCTCCTGTCCTTGGTCTTTGGCTCGGGTTCAGCTCAGGGTCGGTCGGCACCAGCATCGCCATCTTGGCCCGTCAAGAGCCTCGTTAGAATCTCTTACTTATTCCTGAGATCATTTTACTTGTACGGTATTGCCCTTTCTTTTTTGTCCTGGTACCGACCTGGGACTGGGTACCACCCCCCCTGCCGGTGGGTAAGAACTGTACGCGGATACAAAGTAAAACTGCCATTCCCAGCTTTCTTACTTTGTTCGGCCTTTCGCTGATTCGAGTTAACCCTTCATTGAATATATATATATATATATATATACCTCCTTAACAACCCTTTCGGATTACAGCGTAAAAGTTACGGTACACGCTGCATATGGTTATTATAAATATTGTGTAATGGAATATGACGGAAGAGGATTCGAGGGGGGATGGAAAAATGAATGGAGAAGAAAACTCGGTGGAAGGTAGGTAAGTCGTGGATTTGACCTTTTTCTTTTTTTTTGCATCGCGTGCATCAGGTTTATGACGATCGCGTGACAATGCACGGATAATCCTGTATTTTCGTGGACAATAAAGTCTTCGGGTCCTCGGGGTTCAAATAGTTCAGAGTCCCTGGGACATGCGGACAGGTACGTCACTGCGCAGTGCGTCTACGCGTCCGCGTAGGCTGGCGTCAATGAGAAAACGGGAATCCGCGACGTTCCTTGGGGTGAAGTAACCTTTGGGATCCGAATTCGTGGGCTGCCTCGGCTCTGCCGTCGTGACATTTCAGAGCTTCTCGAGTCTGCACAATGCCGAGCAGTTGCTCCAGCTGTCAATCCGCTGCTGCACCGGAGCCAGGAGGGCGAACCCACCCTTGTCTCCTTGTACGCCGTTTTTATTGACTTCGGGATATACCGCGGGGACCCCCTTCGGGTTGCGTTATAATTGTTTTCGAAAATCCCGCCAGAGGCCGAGCCCGAATCCTCGACGTCCATTTTTCTACGACTTCTCGGTTATCCTTGCGGGCACGTCGCGTTGGGATTTCACGAGGAGGAGATATAACGTGTTCTTTTATTTTCTTTTTTTTTTTCTCCTCTCACGGAGACGCGTCTCACGTGCACACCCGAGAGACACGGTACCCCTGCTGTGTGTTTATTGTACGTGCGTGTATACACGTGGGTGGTTGCTGGTGTTATTACGGTAGTCGAGGACGGGGCGTCTCGCGTTTTAATTTTTTTCTTTCTTTCTCCTTTTCCCTCTCCTACGCCTTTTCAACTCTCCCCCCCCCCCCCCCCTCCCCAACCCGCTGGTAACCGCCGGCGGTGGTACGTGTTTTTTTTTTTTTGCCGCGAAAACACTGGCTTTTGTGGCGAACTCCATTTGCCAGAACGCCATCGAAAAGTAGTGAAGTGCCGTCGAGTGGGATTCCACAATGGCGTCGTTAGACCTTATCCGCAAACCGGCGACAACTCTTTCCCCGCGCGCTGGGGCTGAGCTTGCTCGCGGGTACCGCCGGAGGTGGTACTGCCAAGGGGGGGTGGTGACTTGCTGGGGAGCACTGCCAAGTGTCATTCAATTGCATATCCCAATTAAATAACAGGCAAAAGGGCGACGTAGCGTCGTGGAGCGTCCCGACGCCCCTAATTGCGAATAAAAAGAAAAAAAAAAGGGGGGAAAAAAAAAAATGAGAGAAATAAACACTCGTCGCGCCGAGCCGGGACGGTCCTCTCCCTATGCCTGCCAGCCCACCCTGCCTTCTCATACAGTTACCTACCCTGTTATTCGTACCTACCCCCTGTTAAGGGTTGCTGAGTGTCGCCAGTTCGTAATTACACCAGAAACTCATCGCCGAGGTCAAATCGTATGTTCGATCGCTCTGTGGATCAGCGACCCGAAAATTGATCCGGGTCGGGAGGAGCCGGTACCCGACTCATAAAATTTACTTGGCCGTAGTGAAGTCAGGAATGAGGTATCACAGGGGGATGGATCCAGGGGGGTTGAATAATAGGGGTAACTTTGACGTGTTGAACGAACCCGAATAACACGGGCGAGTACGCATCAAGACTATCGCCTTTCATTGGCCCCGGGAATCAGGGGGGGGGGGGGGGGAGTTTGGTCTTGCGGGGGTGGCATCCTTTCGGATAGTGGGCTTTACGTAGCTCATATTAAAAGTAACGTAATTAGCACAGGCAAACGAACTAATTACCAGAATGCGAACGTAGAGCCTGACAAAGAGGCCTGCCGGCTGAGGTTGCGCGCTGGATCCTCCCAGTGGGTACCGGAAGAGCGAGAGAGAGAGAGAGAGAGAGAGAGAGAGAGAGAGACTAGGGAAAAGCATGTACAGGCAAGAGACAACACGGCAGGAGGATGCTAGAGTCGACGACGCCTAACGACGCCCAACGACGCCTAGGCGGCATCTGGTCCCGCGCCACGCGCTTTTCCCAGACACAAACGACTCTTCCAAGAATCGAAATGCTAATTAACGGCTCGACGAGACTTAAAAAAGAAAGAAGAAAAAGAGAGTGACAACCAAGAGAAGACCCATCCTGTCTCTCGTCCTACTGCCGTCCCGTTGTCCTACCCCTCCCGAACTGCGTTCCCTGGAAACGGGATATTCAGGGAGACCCGGACGCCATTTCGCACGGTACAGTCGCCCAAGGTAAAATCTCCCTCCCACCACCCCCCTAGCCACGTCATTTTCACGTAAAAACCGCCTGACCGTCCATTCATCTAACGAGTCGCGTAACTTCAGTCCCGTTAAAAAATTATCAAAAATCCCTAAAATTCCCAACGAACTCAATTTATTTTTCTATACGCTTTTCAAAAGTGCAAAATTAATTTCGACGATCTTCGCTCATCGTATACGTAACGTCTAATTTCCCTTGCGAATTTCTTTTTCACTCGATTATTTCTTATTGTCAACATTCAATATCACCCTGCGCGCAATTCTCCTCGGAAAACTTAATAAGGCACCCCCTACGCTTACGGCACTGTCGAGAGTACGGGAAGCGCCTCGGCGAAAGGGACGCGGATGGCAAAATGGAAACGCCGTAATTAGTATGCGCGTCCGCACGTACGGTTCCGCCCGCTACGTGACATCTCCCCCCCCCCCCCCCCCTCCGTAAACCAGGACTAGGGGAGTGTTGCAATTCGCACTTATATTTCACCAAGTGTGTTCGGCGACACCCACGTCACACACGTCGGGCATCCCAGTGACAAAACACCACTACCAATTTAATTTTACATGACTACCACCAGCGCGAGTCCTTAGCCACGTCGGTGACTTCAGTAGCGGCAGTCAGGCGTCCCCTCGGCCCCGGCCGTGACTCCGACGCACGGCGTCGTGAGCACGGGAAATGCGTCGCGACGCAGAAGTGTCGCCCTTCGCACTCGCGTGTAAACCGGAACCGCTCTGGTACCGGGGCCCACTCCTTTTTTTTCTCTTACCTTCTTTTTTTTTTTTTAATTCTACATACTAATAAAGGGCGACGCGGAGCCACGTGCGCACGTACGCGCACCTATGCTTGGCCTTGCGTAACACGTATACTCGAGTGGCATACTTCTCGTAATTATCATTGGAGAACATATGGCTACGTATGGGAAATTTGGATAGTCTGGTGGGAGATGGGGATAGAGAAGTGAAATAAGGGATGATACGGGGGGACGGTGGATGAACCAGGTGTTGATACGTTACTGGTAATTGGATGGGACCGCTTGAAAGGTATAGCTACGTGCATATATGGGTATTATTAAAAAATGACACGTGATAAATTCTTTGAGTTGTACATATATATATATATATATATACTATAAATTTTATCCTAGGAAAATTTTGTCCTTTATTATTCCTTCGGGCGAATTTTATTTTTATCCCCGGCAAAGGTACAGCGGGAATTGCGCGTCGAAATAAATTCTTGTTTCTATGGCGGCTGCACGGGGTGGCGGCGCCATGGGATTCCGACAATCAGCCGTAAATTAGCCCCTGAGCTAATTATCCAACGAGGACAAACCGCCTTCCCCCCCCCCCAGCCCCCCCCCCCCCCACCCACCTTCCGCCGCATAGTAATAATCCCGTAATAACCGCACGGACGTGGAAGCGTGCGATCCCTTTAAAGGGCGCGTTTTCAAACAGTTCACTTTGGCTTTTCTCAGCGTGACGAGGCGCGTCGCGACGGCCTCTGTGTCGTCCGCTCGTTTGCCGCCTGCGACGACGTGACGCACGGGGGGTTGCGAGAAGTGTCGCGAAATCCCGTCGACCAATGTGGATCAAACGTTAAGGCTCGTCCTGACGTTTGTCGGTGTCGCCGGGACGAGTGTGCTCGACGCGTCCTTAAAAATAAAAACCATAAAGGCACAAGAGCAAAGGTGTGTAACGCGCGTATGTGTACTCGGCTTATGACATACGGGACATGCACGAGAGATAAGTAGGTACCCACGTGTGTATGCTTTATGCATAGCACCTATGATGAAGTAGCAATGCTATATATATATATATATATATATATATATATGCTATACACGGTAGACACATAGAAACTGCCTTTAGTCGTTAGTTACGCTCGCGTTGATACTTAACTTCCACCTTGAGTTTTATTTGTTTCCAACGCAGCGACGAGGAGTCGCCGATCTCATGAAAACCCGACGCGTCCGCGACGGGTGCACCCACGGTAGTCCGCGATCGTACGGCCCTGCCGCTTGAAAATTAAAACCATAATTCATGGTGTTTTTAGTTTAATGAGAACGCTCCGTCACGCCACGTGCATCTTCTCAGGGCGCCTTACACCGACGCGAAAATGCCGTGTAACGGCTTTACAAGCCCTCTCCCCCCCCCCCCCCCCCCTTCACCTGACACCCTCCCACGTGTATATGTACGCGCTATTGATTCCGCGATCGAACACATCACAGGGATGTGCATATGCTTTTCATCCCCCTCGATACAAAGTGTAAACCCGCCCTTAAGAGCATCGCGTCGCTATCGTGAACGAAAAGAAAAGGTAGACGCGCGAAATTGATTTACTCTTGGAAAAAAAAAGAAAAAAAAAGAAAAGGTTATCCTGAAAACTCTGTAGGGTCGTAAGGGTGAATTTACATGGGCGCCCGAGGGACGTCCAAGGCCCTGCGAGGGTATCCGGCAGTGATTCGTGAAGTGTCATGTGAATAAGTGCCATGGGCCGTTGCATGAAAACTGCAGTAAGACAACGGCACGGCGACACTCCCGTACTGCTTGTTGTTAATCGTTCGTTGCACCCTTTCAGGGGGCGCAAGCCGTCCCTGGGCTGCAGTAGGGTCGTCGTGTTTCCTGGACCGTGGCTTTTTTGTCCATTAGCCTCGTCGCCGAGGAAGTCGACGATGAGGATGACGTCGTCGCTCAAGACGGGAGTCATCGGGTGGGTTTTCATTGGCGCGATTCTAGTATGAAAATGTCACCTGTGCCTCCAAGAATCAGGATAATGAGGTCGTCCATGTATAAACTCACAAGCCAGTTCTTCCGTTCTCTCTCTCTCTCTCTCTCTCTCTCTCTCTCTCTCTCTCTCTCTCTCTCTCTCTCTCGCTCTTTCTACATTTTCCCTATTCTCTCTATCTCCGTCTCACTCCTTCTCGTTACACGTCACTCCTCGCCTCTGTATTCCTTCGGGCAGGGCCGTACAGACCGTGCCAGAGCTGAATGGGCCCTGCGCATCGTATCCCATCTTTTATATTCCTTTCTTGTACGTAATCCCAGTCGGTTTTCGCGCCGGTTGAAGGCGCGTTTCCAATGAGGGCAATACGCGACATTGCCGGGGCTTGTTATAGCGGGATTGTAAGTAGACACTTTCTAGGTAATAAGAGGAGAGCCGTACGGTGTATCCGGAGGAAAATGGCAGCCGCGCACGAGGAATCGAAACTCCTGCTCGAAGACAATGACTCTGGTGTGTCTTTTTCTTGCGTTTTTGACTCTTTTTTTTCTATTCGTCCCAAGATTTCATTCCTACGATAAATATCCATTGTCCTTCGTGAAAAATCGATTCTACGATACTTCTGGGTAAAATTCTTTAGTTTTCGCGTGCAGACCAGGCAGATCGATATAACCTGCATAGTTCTTATGGGGTTTATATATATATATATATATATATATATATATATACACTCGTATGTACACATATAAACAGTAGTGCACCTTATCGGACTGTACGAAAACCCATTTCTAGATTGAGAGAAACGGAAGGCGCGCTACAGCCTAGGAGAAAGAGAGACCAGACCAAGGGAAAAAGAGAGCCAACGTGGCACCGAGAATTATTTTCAGAGTACCTCATTAAATATAATTTTTGTTGGTACCGCTGAAGCGGTCGCACAAAGGGTCACGGGACCAAGGAAATGGGCGGCACCGCACAGACTCACTCTCCGTTGCGAAACGGTTCGCCATCTCTTTCGAGAATCAAAATTTTCATTTTCACTTCTTTTCGTCGAATCTCGGTGTCGCGCTCTGGTTAAATTTTCTTTTTTTGCCGATTTACAGGTAAAATTCGTAATTCACCCAAAACGTTCTCACCCTGTACCCTGACTCCGTGAACCGGTTTCTCTTAGGTTCGGGCATTTTGTCTTGTTCCAATTTTTTTTTTTTTCATTTTTTTTTTTCGCATTCAATACCACCGCACCAATTCCGTCGGATCCCGCGAGCCTTCCGAAAGAGAGCAGAATATCACGAAAACGAAATTTCGCGAGGCTTCGTAATAACTCGATGTGAAAATTACCTCGTTGGCAGCGATTAATTTAATCGCGTATCTCGAGATGCCGCAATTAAACACTCGCGCGGTCGATTGTTCCTGCAATTAAGGGGCTTATGATATCGTTGTAATTGCAACGATTAGCCAGCCCGTAGGAAGTGCACTCTTACCAGGGAAGACAGTGGTTAGGGTACGGTGGATGGCCAGACAGTTTGAATAATAATAACAACAATAATGATAAAATCTGTTCGATCATATACAAATAGAGACGAGGGGTGTGCAGATTGATTTTTGTTTTAGGGTAAATATTTTATAATAATAATAATAATATTGAACTCGGTTGAAAAACATGATTTTATCTCCAGGCAGATTAATTTAATTCGTATCCAATGGTAACACGCTTCTAGACAGTTGGCAACAGTGTACGAATGATCGTTGGATTAATTAATGTAATTAATGCTCATTGTGTCTTATCGATAATGATTTCTTGGAAATCTTTAGCTACTAACTCTCCCACGTTCCACGTCCTTTCCCTATGCCGTGCCCTTTCACCTCTGCGTCTCCTACTTTCCTACCTCCTTCACCAGCCACCTCTCTCTCTCTCTCTCTCTCTCGTTGCCTCATTCTCTGCCAAGCTCCACCGGCAGACCCTTTCTTAGCCCCGACGACACTCCGGCATTCGAGCCGGCCAGGGTTTCTGGGATATTCGGTAGTAAGGAGTAGAGAAGTGCGAGAGAGCCAAGAAGAGAGAGAGAGAGAGAGAGAGAGAATATGGTAGGGTCGCAGAGCCAAGCCAAGCCCGAGGGGTTTACGAACACAATAGTTTGAAATATTCGAGCGCCGGCAAGAAGTTGCCCCCGCGTCGGTAATTAACGAGTTAAAGTTTGGCGTCGCGACGCTCTCTGCGCTGCCATAAGACTCTGGCATCCATTAGCCGAGTGCCTAGGACGGAACTCCTTTTGGCCGCCAAGAAAACAGACATTCTCCTTCCTGGCTGGTATACCTACGCGTCTTAGAACTCCCATCCCACCCTGCACCCCTCAATACTTAAAGGCTGTACTTCCATCGAATGTTCTAGAAATCTCTCGAACCCCTTTTCCCTCGCTTCGGTCACGTGACGTTTGCCACCGTACCAACAGTCACCGTCTCGATACTCGTTTGTATTTTTGTTAATTAATTTAATTTTTTTTTTTTTTTCGAATTTTTCCATTTATCCAAAATCTCCCTTTGCGTTCGTGCCATCTGCAGGCCTACCAACCCCACAGCCTCGTCGCATGGACGACAAATTATTCTCTAGTTGCCGTACCGATGCGGACAACGTTAAATTCGCCCGAGATACAAAGAACCCGGGGGGACTTAATATTTCAAGAGATACGTCCCTGGTAACGACTCGGCCGAGCGAGTCATCAGAAACGGTTTAAAAGTTTGGCTGGGAAATTCGAGTTTTTGGGGAGACGATTACAGGAACGAATACCAGACTTTGGCGCGGCTTGTGTATATGCTGTGAAGTGAGGGAGAGGATAAGGGTGGGGAACGAGAATATCCAGGAAAGGAAGTATAACAAGAAGGGGGTAGGAGGGGCCTAAGGGTTGAAAGATGCTAAAAGTCTTGACGCGTAATAAGGGATCCGATCGGCCGTGAGTAACGAAACGATTCGAGCGTTAACGCTTACGACTTTTGAATCGACTGGCTTGAAACTGCCAGAAGTGAAAATTCACGATCCAGCTGTCTGACGGTGGCAAATTAGTGAAATGGAGCATCCCCATTTTCCTAGTCCCCACTGTACGTATCAGAGGTCCCATCCCACCCCCACCCAACCTCTAACCGTTTTACAGACAAATTGACAAACTTTGACTTTGCACAAAGGGTATCTCAAAAACGGACCCGTCTGGTTGTCCAAAAGGGCTTGACTGTATGGAATTACCCCGCGGTAACTTAATCGTCAAAACTACCCTTAAGATTGAAGTAAAAAAAAAAAAATTTCAAAAATCCCCTTTCGACCCCACTATATTCATGGTCGCGTAACATACCGGAAACGAAAGTGGTACCAATTAGGGTCGTTAGAAAAATTTTCACAAATTGAGCTAAGTAAAGAAAAAAAAAGAAAAATAAATAAATAAATCTTGTCACCTGTCTACGGGTTACCTATTGTTCCAGTCTTGTAGTCGGTTGTTCCGGCTGAGCAGTTAGCCAGACTAGCAATGAACAAAGGAACAAGAGCTCAATGACCGAGTCATTGAATATTCGAGGAGCAGATCCTTGAACCCCAGCGAGATAGACAGACGCGGGGACAGTCGGTAAAAAAGAGTGCGCGAAGGGATAGTCGGTAATGGGGATGATGACAGGTCGAGTTGTCATCTAAATGACGATAATTACTGTCAAAACGTAATATAAAGTTGTTCTGTTATTACCGGTCAATTAAAAAAAAAAAAAAAAAGAAGTCAGTACCACCTTGTGAAAACACCTTTAAGATTCCTCTATCGGTACCCCGACCTCATGCGGTACAGCTGGGGTCAACGAATTTTTAAGGATCGAATGATAGTTCGGGATCGTGATTCATGAATTCATCCATTCGGAACCATTCGGAGTCATTCGGATTGGCTGCAATTAACCATCCTGGACCAGTCGGGTTCGTTAAAAGATACAAACAACGTCGGGGCCTGATGGTCCCACAAGACTGGTCCCAGCTGATTTCTAAAGGAATCGTGAGTGAACGTCGCCGGTCCAGCTGTTATTAAAAATAGTGAGAGTAGAAATCTGACAGACTTTATTCTACCTCTCTCTCTTTCTCTCTCTCCCACACGCTCTCTCTCTCTCTGCGAGACAAACGAATTCTTCTCCACGGGACACTTTGACGCTGATAACCCGTTTCGTAGAGTTTCTCGATTAAAAGGTCGCACCCTAGGCTACTCGGGGTTCCAGGGGGTTCCAGGGGGTGGCGTTTATGTATTCAAATCCCATCTGATCCACTGGGACGTTTGTTGGCTCTTCTAATAGAACCGTTTATTCTCGCATTAGCATATGCACACAGGGTGGCTTCCTCCACTTCACCCTGCTGCTGTCTTTACTCCCCACTTCAGCAGACCCACCAGTAAATCCCCTCGATACGACCAATGACCAGGGCCCATATCCATGGACTGTACTCGGACATGAATATTTTTTTAAAGAATTACGTAATACTAAAGAAACACATACCAGGACATATCAGGTGCGATAATTACATTGAAATCAGTAATAAGGTACCGACGAAATAATTTCAACCGTATCTGATAAGGCAATCAGTTATCGCGTTTATGGGTATGGATATTGATAATACCAGGGTCTGGCTTTTATACGTATTATATATATATATATATATATATATATATATATATATATATATATATATATATCTATAAGCGGTAACCAGGGAGATATCAATCCTGATGAAATAGAGTCGGCTACTGGATATAGGACTGAGAATACGAGAGATACTCCCGGTAAACAAACTGTCTGAAACACACCGGGTGCTCCATTCCATTCGAGAAGCTGGAAGGCCGCCCCCACGTTCTCTCGACGGCATTATCTCGGTACATATTTAAGTGCATGACGTGAAGACTGGCCTCACTCACTCACACTCTGCCACCCTCTATCATGCTACCCTTAGCGGTGGTAGGGGAGGGTGGGGGGGTGGCAGTAGTTGTCCCCATACCAGAGCACTAGCCAGCTTGGTAGCCCCTCGCGAATCCAGCCACTGCTACCACCCCTCTTCAGGGGGGGGGGGGGGGGGGGAGAAGCAGTACGAAGCTCCTAGAAGTCCTCATTTCCCGGCGGCTGTCAGACGCAGCCCTGGGCGGGTCATCAGATAGCGCAGCCCGGATAATACCGAACAGAATACACACACTAGGAATACGCTACGCCCCGAGAACCAGCAGCCGTTCCTCGTTCCGGTGCTCTCTTCGTCGTTCGCCAGGTCGCACTGGCGTTCCGGGTAGATATAGCACCCAGGTCCATCCGCCCCTGGTACCCGGTTCAGCCGGAGAGCCCAACGTGACCAGTATACACGTGTCCGCTTATTTTTCTCATGGACGGCTGACGTGGATGGAGACCATCTTCGGGGTCTAAAAGTCGATTGGGATTGATCATCGACCTGGACCAGGGGATCGGGTCGGATGGATGAACTTGCGCAGGGTGACACTGTGGTCGACCTGATGAGTTCATAGGAGACAATAGGGATCGGAATTGCGAGTATCTCGGGAGGGTCGGGTTTTGGGGTTGGAAGTGATGGGAGTCAGATCGAGCAAGGTGGTCCAGAGCTCGATACCGATTCTGGGTCGTTTAGCATTCCATCCAGAATCCGCAGTCGTCCTATACCGGCAGGAAAGTGAGAGTCTCTCTTCGTCGGCATTATTCGTTCCTCGTCAGCTGACTGTTAATCGGTTCTCTTTCCAGCCGCCAGGAGTCTCGTGCGTCGCGTCTCCGTCTCCTCTTATTTCACCCGGTCCTCTCGCAGCCTCCTATCCAGATTCTAAGTCCCTCGTCCTACCCTCTGGTTCTGAAGCATTGAGAGTGACGTCGAGGGTCGCATTGTCCGGGCTTCGAACCGACAATATACCTTCGTGCCACACGGCACCTATACCTTCCACCACCTTCCACCGCCTTCCACGGCCTTCCACCACCTTCTCCTTCAGTCTCCTCCTTCTGCTATGAGCTCCTCCTCGTCCTCTTCAATCTCCTCGGGGAAACCCTTCTCGCCTACTAATACCATAGCGACCTTCGAAGGGCTCCGTGATACTTGGTCGAGTAACATTCGACTGAAATCCTACAGTCTGCCACGGAGTCAGGCACATTTGTTATCAACGTGGGGCAGAGGTAGATCGAATCACGTGATGGTGCGGTTCGAGATACGTCGTTGATAAAAATTTTTCAAAATTCATCTTTAGACTTGACTTCGATAAGGATTTTGTGGAACTGAATTTTCCTTCGGCCCTGTACGTCGTTTTTCATTGTTTTAGGATCGGGGCTCGGGACGCTTGTAAAACGCTTTATCTATACATGCCGGGATTCGTTAATTAAGCCAGAGTCATCGGACTCGACTGGCGGTCCCAGCCCTTTTCCGCACTGCGTTAACCCTCGGACTACGGCTCTGTTTAATTTTGTTTATACGCGGCACTTTATAAGACGTAAACACGGTATCTCAATTCCCTCACGTAATTTTACCCGGACTCGCTTCCCACCCGCTGGCTGCGTTACGATTATGGCGTAATCATATCGGATTGTTATTATGGCTGATGGCCCGGCAGGAGCTCCTATAGGGGTGGAAGGAAGGGCAGGGGAAGGCTTATCTTTGAAATATGCTGATAGACCATCCTCCAGCATCCAACGATGTACCAACACCCAGAGCAGGGTTACGTATACCAAGACGAGTACAGCTATCCAAGGGATGCTGTATATACAGATATACTCCTTACTGGTGCCATCTCCCAGCACCATCATCCTACAGCCGGTTTTCCTCCTCGAGACGCAATGCCGTCGCGACGCTGTCGTCGCTTTATCGCGACCGTGCCACGAAAAAGGGTGCGAGAAATTGCCTAAAGATTTTTTTTTATACGCCCGAGTTTTTCAATTCGAGCGCGAAACCTTTCGTATGGCAATTTTTGATATTTTTTTTTTTTTTTCCCCCCACCAGACGGATAAGATTTTTTTTTCATTGGCTCGTGGCAGTTCGTGTTTTTTGACATTTTTGAAAATTTTCTTTTTTTTTTTTTCAAATTCAATGATAATTCATGTCGAAACCGATTTTTCGAAATTTTCACGTCTTGGTTACGCAATAATTTTGCATTTGGCCGTCTCTCTCGCGATTTCGATCTTCGCCATTTCATCTCCCCCCCCCCCCGACGGGCGACCCCTAATCTTCGATCTTACATCCACTTTAAAGCCTCCCGGTGACTCACCACCTTAAAACCACTCTGTGACAAAGAGCAGAAGGGGTTTCCGCCCTCTTCGGTCCAAGATTTAATGCCCGTTGGTTATCAGAGTAATCGCTAGGCCCGATCCACCCCTTACACGTTGGTAGCGACCGATTTTAGGCCGCCACGTACACCCCCCTGCTACTACCCCCCTCAACCACCCTCTCACCCTCGTCGGCAAAGCGAGCGACTGTTGATTGAAACGTTCTGATTGCATCCCCTGGGGTTGGGTATGCGGGTGCCAGGAGGGCGGGGGGGGGGGGGGTGTCCACCCCCGCGCCAGAACGTACGAACTTATTTGGTAGTCTAATGCCTAATGCCGGTTACGACTTTGCTCCCTATAACAATGCAACAACCACCCCCCTACAAGAATTTCAATATTCCCATATAAACCGAATATCTTCGTGCGGACATTCATCCCCTTAACCTTCGGAGCTCTGGAGAATTCTAAAATTTCAAATCCCTCCGACGTCGAATTGCATTGGTCGGGAAAAAAAGATTTTCTTCGGGAATCTCGAAACCTCTTACCCGGTATAGGGAATAAAAATTCAATCACTCAAAAAAAAGGGGTATGGGCTCCGAGCCGAAGGACGGTGGCGCTGCTTTCGGGGTGGTTGCTTCTCCCCTACGAACTACAGTCATTCGCTTCATCGCGAGTTCCACTCCCATACGTAATCCGTGCGGACGTGAATGAATGGCAAATGAATGGGGCGCGGTGCTATGGCGAAAAGTTAATCACGGTTTGCCATGTCGGCGGCAACGTTGCCAGCCCCCCCTGGCACGGGGGGGGGGGGGGGGCTATGGGTAGTGCGGGGGTAGTCCTATGGGGCTCCATGGGATCCTGGCGTTTCTTGATTACATGGGCGTGCACGCGGGCGTACCCTACCTACGGTCGTGACGCTGATGACGATGATGATGGTGCCTGAACGTTTAGTCTACTGACGACATATGGTCCTGTTTCTATAGCGGAAAAGCGACAGCGCCTTGCTACCGAACGAACGCGATGACAAAAGTGTATACGCGAGCCTTTAGACCTATTCTCAATAGTATAATTGTTGTATACGAAAAAAAGTGTTAAAATTGAAAAAAAAAAATTTTTTGGGGGAATTTTATCCATATGACCGTATATGGATATCGTGTATGCTTTTTATGGGTTTCACTTTGCGTTCGAGATAAGACACCGTAAAAGCTTTGAAAGAGTTCGATAGGGAAGGTATTTCCTCGAAGATGGTGCACCAGGTCGTGGATACCCGGGATACGTAGATTTTCCTCGCTACAGCATCCCTATCTTCCTCACGCACTTTTTCAGCCCCCCTCTTCATCCTGGAAGCTGGTGAATTTTTTTTTTTTTTTTTTTTCAAAAGGGACGCACAGCTTCCCCCATTCTATTCCTCGAGAGGTAATCTTACTCGAGGAGGCCCGATACGCCATACCGTGCCAGTCAATCACTATAATGGCTGCCTGGTACTCGGAGCAAGCTCAGTTCCAGTTGCTCCGGACAGATTGAAATCCCGATGCTCGTTCGTTTTGCATTGGCCAATGCGCCCGTGAGTGTATTCGAAAATTAAAAGGGTCCATTACGATCAGACTCGATCTTGATGACAGGGTCCGAGATCAACCCTGAATGACGTCACTGATACGAACCACCGATCGTCCCAGTCCAGAATGGATCGTTGGATCGATCCTGCTCCGATACCATGTAACACTGATATCAAAAAGGTCATGACCCTGACTATGTTTCATCATCCCCCACAAGGCACGTGTTCCGTTCGACTGAGTGCAACTGGAACAGACCCTACCGAGACGTTCCGGGTCCTACCGGCTCCCTGTTATCGGTAGGACAGACGCTCCGTTTCCATCGATACGGTTTTGCAAGCTCAGCCGACGTAGATATTCAGCGCCGGAAGTGAAACGCTCCTTAATGAAATGGCGCTGCCTTCCTGTCCCCGGGGTCCTCGATTGTTTAGGCCTGTCTTGTAGTTTTCAATAACTAAGATTGGATAGGGACAGGGTAGCACAAAGAAATCGACATTGTCATAAGGGTTCTACCGGAATCGACGTATCCGATTCCCTCTTTGATATTACAAAAATTTTTTTTTATTTTCCCTCCAAAAAAAAAAAAATATCTGTAATCTTTGTCCACGCCAGACGACTTTTCAGTACGTAAATATTGTTTTTTTTTTCGTTTTTTGCTTTTTCACGCTGCATAAAAAATAAATCCAACCCACCCCCCCACCGTACAGTGGATCTGCAAAGTTTCGTCTGCTAACTCGATTTCCGAGATTGTTCTATTGGCAGTGAGTGCTAACCGGTAAAGTGAATTGTAAAGTAATTGCATAAGATTAGTAGCGCGGCATGGAAGGCACTCTGTCGGTTACTTCCAGCTCAATGAGCCTCAACGACTTTACTTTGATTCGCTCCTCTTCCCTCCTCTCTCTCCCTCTCTCTCTCTCTCTCTCTCTCTCTTTTATACACCCCCGTCCGTTTACAGTCTCCAAGCCCATCCTGTCGATCCTGTCGATTCCCTCATCCCCCATTCACCAACCCTCCTCGTCAATACCCCCCCCCCCCCCCTCACTCTCTCCAACTCGACACTCACTTTGTGTTCCATCTGCATTTCATCGAGCTAATTTGTTGAGATACCGCTTGCCAATATTTCAGTCTTTTTTACCCCATTGCGCTGCATAAAGGACCCGTCATACCGTGCACCCCGTTTCTACGCCCCTGAACATTAATCGCGTAAACACGCAGCGATCCCAATTGAATTTACATGCATAAACCTTCAATTACAGTCTCTTAATAAATATTTCACTTATCTCAAACGGATCCATATTGACTCCATCGTCATCCCACGACCGTCATTTATTATCGTACTTTATCATTATCTCAAGGAGTCTGCGGTCCACGAGATAATCACCCCCCGAGACCATCTTAACGCACAGCTTTGTAATACCGCGCGAAAGGCAAGACGGAATTCGCAGCTCGATCCTCGTACGTATTCCAAGTACGTGCCAGTGGAAATTCACCGAGTGCGAAATGGATTTGCGACAAGGTGTTGCCAGGCCGGGTTGAGAATGCTGATAAGGGTTTTCCTCTGGCGACTGGATTTCCACGGGGGGGGGGGGGGGGGGATTCGTCCTGGTGGGTCTTACCCAGGGGGTGGTACCAGTGTGAAAGGGGTAGGGGCGATTCGCAATGGAAGTCGGCACTGGTGCTGGTAGAGTAAGGCAGAGCATAGAAAGAAAGAGAGCGCGAGAGAGACAGAGCCGGTCGAGAAAGCAGTGGAAGAAGAAGGAGAGAAAAAAGAAACGTAACGGGTTGCCCAGAGGAAAAGAGTGGCCCCAGTCTCACGCGGACAATGTCCGGGTAATGGCTGCCAGGGGCTACCTTTATATCCGGCGAACCCAGTTGAAAGCTAATGCTTGCGATAACACCCCGCACTGTGCATCCACGAGTGACCAAGTACACTGTATATGGTCTGCCGTGTATATCCAGCTTACGGGGCAGCTCCAGGCGTCCCCAGCATCCCTGATCTGGACGGGCAGGTAAGATGAGGTTGCAGATGGATCTTTGAAATTTTTAGGCTTAAAAAATAATATTGAGGCTCGATCGATGAGATTGATAAATTATTACTGGATTTCACGTGGTTTGTATAATATATATTGCTCGAATCTACTCTCGCCTTCTGTAGGGGATGACACTCTTGCTACCCCCTGTATACACGAGTTCCGAGCGACCCTCGAAAATTGAGAGGGACCCACGCGTGTCGCACGAGACCGTAACGCAATGTATTTGTCGTGTCAACAATTTAGCCTGGGGTGCTCTTGACTTAATGTGGCGAACGCGAATACGCGAGCCCTCTCAGTTTTAAGTCGACCTATGGCCCCGATCCGCCCTGCCTCGTGGGGTCGCGTACGGGGGGGGGGGGGGCGGCTAATGAAATATCCGTGCCGGTTTAACCGAGTTACAAGCACGGAGTTCATCCCCTCCGAACTACCCTCGGCAGGACTGCAGCCACAGCCAGGAAACATATTGTCCTTGAATTTATCGAAGGCTAAGCTGATTCGATTTGGGTTTGACTTGTCTTGAGGAATTTTTTTTTTTTTTCATCCCTTAACAAAATCGCTGGGGATACCTAGCATCCCTTGATCGAGGTACAAGGAAAATATGTAATTCGGATTTCATCCCTTATGCGTTATCGATAAATCTTTTTTCACGAACGCCTCATCCGGTTTCGTATTAGACGCGCACCCCCTGCACGTTCTCCCACGGTCACCCTATACACGAGTACCTTGGGTACAAGGATTACACCCCTGGGGATCCGGAGCACCTTGGGCCTTACCTGGTTGTCACTGCCACGTGGTACGTTAGATCTGTCAAATGGAGAAGTTTTTGTTTACGTTGGGCAATTTGTACGCGATTGATTGTCTGTTATCATAGGCTGTGTTTGACGATAAGAAAAATTTCAGACACGTAGGTATTATTTTTTTTTAATAATTCGTGGGTTCGTAAATTTAAATAGGTAAAAATTGTTACGTGTTTTATGCGTTATTAAAAAAAAAAATATGATCCGTTACGGCGATATCAGTGGCCAAACCTCGTGGGATGATATCCTGGCAAGTGGAGTGTATTAAATTTAAATAAAAATACCAGCAGCCATGTTCACAAGCCGTGCCTATAAATCAGGGTACGGTCGAGCAAGTCGCGCAGGCCAGAGCCGAGAATAATACCCCATATTTATGCTCTCCATAAAAACCCCTTCCACCCACCGATCCTGTCCTGTTACCAGGGATAATCGGACGCGGGAGAGAAAAAAAAAGTGTTAGGCATTCAAGAAAATGAGGCTTAGGGAAGAATCTTTAAATCTATTTACAGATCAGGAACTCTTTTGGACTAGGTAGTACACTATAGACAGAGCATACACACCATCCACAGCATATTACATAGAGTAGTCTATATTCAAGGGACAAGTAAAAGATTTCCAAGACCATCCTTACGGACCCACCTGCGTCCGAGGTATAATGACTAATTATCGAATAAAAAAATTTTTTTAACAAAAATTCCAGCAGCGCGTCAAAAAAATGTATAATTTAAAAAAATACCCAAGACGCTACCGTGTGTCTCCGAATTACGACAGGGCGTAGGGTGCGGCTGTAAAAGTGACAAGACCTGCATCCAGTAATGAGCCTGGCGACAGGATAAATCATATTTCTCTCGGACGATAATCATAATCCTACAGCATCCAACCGAACGGTCCATTCCGTCCATTCCTCCGACGGCATGGCCGTATCATTTCCACAGTCTAAAATTTTGAAAATAATCCAACGCGCGCTTACCTTCACTTTTCTTCCCTCTCGTCCATACCAAAGAGACACACCCGTTATAGAATCTTCTTTAGGCCTCCTTCCCGTACTCCTTGCGTGGGCACATGCTATCCTGTCATCCCATGTCTCATGTCTACGGTGTCCTGGATTGTACACACCCGTTGCACCCTGGGTAATCCTATTAACACGTGCCGCCATTGTACCAACGTAGCCACGCTTATGGATTGAAATATTTTGATCCCGTCTGACAGCAGACACTGTTTATTAAGTCCGACCATGCGCATTCGTATAATAGCTCCCATTTAAAAAAGACAGTTGTTATACCTCTTGTATTACGTACCCACCGTGTATACATATTGTTTCCTTATAATCAGCCCACACCCATTTTCACCCTTATCCTAACGCAATATACCGGGTGAGCTCATCGTGTGACATATCCTTTTTAATATACACTTGATTAAGATTGTCACGCGAACGCATCGAAGGGCTGGGGATTAAGTAAGAGATCTTGGGGGTGTCGTAAGGGGTCGCTGGAAACGAGAGAATCGGTGGTGATATTACGGTTTAGGGGTTGGTTTTGAAAAAAAAAAAAAAAATTTTAACTGCAATTGTAATATTCAGAGGGGCAGAGAGGAGGAGTAAAAGTAACGTCTTTCCGCGTCATTTCGAGGTCTCCTTATGGCGGAGACGTCCCGACGCTCAGCGTCCTCCCCCATAACTCTGGTTTATTGGGCAATTAACGTTTCTCGGTATGCCTCGCCCTCTGATTCTTCTCTCGGAGCGGGACGCCTCCGCGTCCGCGTCCAGATAAGACTTTTTTAATCTTGGGACACGGGGGTGGTTACGGTGTACGGAGCTGCGATGCTCTCGGAGATGCTACCCGCGATACCGAAGAACGCCGGTGGCGGGTTGGCAATGGCGGCGGAATGAGATATTTCGGAATAATGAGCGTGGATGGGCGCGCCACCGGATAAACTGTATTTATGATCCCCGGAGCTTCCTTCGCCTTTCTTCGTATATTAGAGTCCGTACCGATAGGAGCCACCCGGTATAAATCGGACGGAATTAAATTTTCCGTGCAACGGGTGTACCTGGGAAAAATTGAGGGGTGGGTTAAATTGTGTGTTTTTTTTTTTTTCTTTTTTTTTCATATGGAAAATACCATGGAAATATCTGATGACTGGGACACCTTGCTCTCTGATGAGGGTTGTAATGCTCCCTGTCAAAAGGGTTTTACCGGACCCTGGGGATTTGTTGAGGAGTCAGGTGGCTCGGGGGATGGAATATTGTTCTTGACGGAGGGTAGCGTCATTGGTATTGTACTTTGGCCGAGAGAATCGCAGGGTGAGACAAACTGCCGTTCGGAATAGAAACATTCTCTAGTTTTACGTTTGAAGGAGTTTGTACAGGCGCCACTGCTGCCCCCTTCTCTACCCCTATCTCTCTTACAAGGTTCGTTTTAACGCTTTAGAAATGGCGTCGCGTTACGAGTGTCGTATGAGGCGACTCTACGTGTGTTATGTATGACGTCATCGGGCAGCGAACGTGCCTGGATACGTGGGTGGGCTGGTACCAAGCTTTTCTCTTACATACGTTAACACTCTGTTAGGTTGGTATACCTGGATGCTGGATGGTACAGCCGTATTATAGAAATTGAGAAGCTGCGACTGGATTTTGAAAAAAAAATTTTTTTTGCAAAAAAATTTTTTTTCAGATGAAATCTCTCGGGTCGTTTTACACAGGGGTTTATGGTGTATTAAAAAAGAAAGGCGCGTCTTCAACTTCCTCTTTCGTTTGAATAATATTGTTACGTCGTTTCTAAGTTATTTTCACTTTTTGCATTTTAATGCCTTTCTCGTGTATGTTGCCCGCGTGTCTTCGGCCGTCATTGTTACATAGCCCCTATTCGGCGTATAGAGACGGCAAGACTCGAAAGAGAGCCCTCCAACTATAGAGGAGGTGCTCCAAACTATTTTTCTATCTTGAAAAAGGTGATCAATATTCACCAACCCCCTTGCGAGGGGTTGCTTTCTCAACGCTGGGGGTAGAAAGGGGTGCGCGGGTAGAGGCACTCGGCTATTTTTATTTTTTCTTTATCTCTAAGACAGTATCTCGTACGCTTTATCAATTCCTCGTGGAATTTCATCCCTTGTCCGCAAGGGTGCTCTTCATCCCCTAAACACAGTCTGCAACGACAGGGACACCGCAAAATCCGTGCGAACGAACAGTCGGTCCTTATTTAAACTGCACCCCTTAGATTTCGAGTACACAACTCCCAAAAAGAGCTAACCCCCGTCGGCGTCGCGTACCAACGATTCCATCGAGGGCGGTTCAAACGCCGCGGACCGTCGCCAGCAGCGACATTCGAAACGCGGCTTGAAACTTTTAGCTGGTCAAACACGTCCTGTTTCATATTACACGGCGATGACAAATTCAAAAGTCCCAGCCAGTGAATGCTCAAAGTACACACTGCTCGTTCGACTTGAAAAATAAAAAAAATAATTTAGAAAATTTTCAAAATTTCAATCAAAAATCAAAATTCCTCACCCACCTGGCCGGATCATTTTTTTTTGTACACACTGCGCAGCAATAGGCCATGTACAAGGGGTCCGCTGGTGGGTACCACGTATGAGATTTACCGCGAAATCGGAGCACGTGTTTATGGCACCGCAGCCCAGTGCTGACAACCACCAATAACTCAGCCCTCCTGCCCGATTGCAAGGCGCATTGACAGATGTACCAACGCCCTCTTGTGTCGGGCACTAAATTAAATATGTGGCTGCCGAGCCGCCCCATCGACCCTTTGATTCCCAGTGGACTAAACTGTTGGAGAGAAGCACAGAGAAGTGATTTGGTAAACAGTAAACAGCCTCCCGTCACTTTTCGTACCATCGTACAGCGCAAGCACCGTATACGCACAGCCAGGCCTGTACGACCATCCAACCCCATGTTACACGGCAAGGTGCCGTTTTGCCGATTACTTATCATCAGCCACCTCATCAGGACCCCTCAGGCGAGACTCGGAAGCGCCAGAGGCAAGACCAAGTAATCCGCCGGGACCAATCAATTATCCAGGGTCCAACTACTGACTAATCTGACTAATCCGGGCAGGGGGGCAGTCAGTGAACCGCGACGTAATCGCGGCATACGCGTAGGTCGCGCAATTATCGGGTGCGGTTAATAAGGAGATCAGCCGGGGGTTCCGCTGGGTTCGAGTTCAGTTGGCTCGTCAGGTTAGGCTGGATGGTCGCGGCCCGACGGGCACATTCACTCGGTCCCGTAATCGGCTTACAGATTGCTAATCACCAGCCGAGGAGGAAGTAAAGGGAGTATAAGGTATACTGGATGCTACCCCGACACACGTACCAACCTAACCGACGTAAGTCTACGTGGGTACGGTACCTTATTGGTACGTACCTGCATCGACTACCCCCCCCCCCCCCCCCCTGGGACGGTGGTGGTGGGTTCGCCATTGCGCGAACTCCTCCTGAAATCCACCACGTCCAGGAACCACCTACGGAACCGCCCTTTCCTGTGCGACTAGTCCGACGGAACCCCCCTCCACCCCCCCCCCCCCCCTCGAGGCGGAAAACCTAAAGGAGTCGAAGCGCGAGCAGAAGCAGCTCGTGCGAGAACCTCGTTAAGGCTGGATGAAAGCTGCCGAGAAGCCGCACCACCAAATTAAGGGTTGGCGTATATATCCCTTGTGTTCCTCAATTCTTGTTCACCTGATTTCATCCGCTCAAGCAAGAAGCTTTTGTCCCTGTCTCATCGACTACCCCATCCAGACCGCTATTTATCCAAAAATTATGAGGCACCCTGGGCGTCGCGTTCGAGTTTCTTGGAGAAAAATTGAGCTACCCGCTTTGGAGCTGATGAATTTTTCAAACGATCGATTTGATTTTTAGTCGGGATTTTTTGGGGGGTTGAAATTTTGGTTTGAGTTTCAGAGGTGTTTGGATCAATAATTTGATGATTTTTTTTTTTTTAAGTTGGCAAGTGTGTATTATAGCTTTGTATGCTGTGCGTGTACTGTTAAGGGTTGCTACCCTTGGCTCCTAATTAATTAACACCTATCCAGCCGTCAGGTACACGGCTGTCACTAATTAGTGGATCCCTATGTAATTAGTGTTTATACGTGGGATAATTGGCGATTGATTCGCCAGAATCAATTAAAATATTGGCCATTCCGCTTCCGCCTTTGTCCTACGACTTCGGGCTGGTTTTCATTGATCTTTTTTTTTTTCTTTTTTCAACACGTTTCTCAGCTACCTGATTTCACTTGACCCATTAGCCTCGTCCGTATTGAGAGTTTGGACGACTTTCACGTCAAAATTTCGTCCCGGAGGAATTATCTGACTTAATTAACATTAATCAAATTAACGCTCCCGAAGATGATAACAACAATGATAACAATGGTCCCATTAAACTCATTAAACATCAAGTACCGTGTAACACGGACTTTTATTCGTATCGGTAATTTGTCATCGCTTTTCGACGCTCGAAAATCGTATTTTCTATACCAGCCGTGAGTGCGAGAGAGACGGACCTAGTGGGATCAAGACGGGTAAGAGAAAGACGGACATACCGTCGATCAAAATCTCAATGGGATAGCCTTTGTCCAATTGATTCTGTCATGACCGTCATTTTAATTATTCATAATTGAATCATCCCAACATCGTGAGCGTGTCAAAGGTTAATTATAAATATAATAATAATATAATACCCGACTGTGCCTTCTATGCTTGTATCATATCGCACTGAATATTCCATAGGATAAACACTTGTAGATTTGACGCACGTTGTCCAACCAATGGCCAAATAATTGGTGAGTTTCGTGAGTCCAGTCAGCAGTCCTACTATCTCTTCCTCGCATATGTTCATCCCATATGTAAATACGTCCATACGTGGATACGTGGACGTATGACTATTCCCTGTACACTCGTGATCTCGTTCCCTCGTCCATTGCGCGGCTCACGTGAATGTTGGCATGATTGCCACCTCGTGTGACATTCCGAACGCGTGCGGAATTCCTGATTTTACGGCAGGAGACACGCCCGATTATTATTTACGCGGATGCATCGGATTCGTTATCACTGGCAAATCGGAATTGATCGTTAGGAAATATTGCCACTTTTTCTGATAAATTTCAAAAAAATCATGGAAATTTAATTTTGTCTTTTCATATTATGTGAAATTTTATTGGAATATAAGTATATATGTTTTTTTTTTTTTCTAAACCACGTGCTTTGTGACGTCCTTATCAATTGATAAGACACGCGTTAGGTGTATCTTATTGAGGAATACATCGATTGGTACCCTTGGAACGTATCAGGCACATGTAGTCAAGGGTTTGTTCGGTTAGGGGTGGTTTTTTGGAGATTTGAGAATATTTGGAGGTTATGGATGGAGAAAGAAATATGTAAAAAAAATTACCAATTTTTTTTTTTTCAAGCAATTTCATCGCGATTTAAGAGACTCGCTGAACTCTCAACCTCTCCCCCTGGCGCCATTACGGAACGGGTCAATTTTCATGATAGCGTCGTTACGCCTATCAATAACGATCCGAAATACTTTAAACTAAGCCTAAAGTATCGCTCCCCGGAGACATTTTCACTTTGGGCGACTGGAAAACGGGCTGCGATAAAAATCGGTCGACGATCTTATGGGCTGGTGCTTTACGACATCGGCGGAGAAGCGTATCCAGTCTCAGGCTCCGGGGGATGAAATTTCAAATGCATGTGAAAAAGGGGTACGCGTGATATATGTATATAGATAGCGAGAGTGTCTGAGGTGAAAGGGGATGAAAAAAGGGGTGGTAGGAGGAGAGGGTGGAAAACGTAGTGGTAATAGAAAAAAAAAAAAAAAAATCTCAAATTTCATCCCCAGTAGGTAGTGCAATCAAGGGTCTTTTTTTTAAATTTTAGACACTAAGGGTAGTTACCACCCTTAGTTAATGCCTGAACCCTTGGCACCCTGCAAAATCCAACATTCGATTCTCGAGCCCAAACGTAGGTATACGAAAACGTCGTACTGTCAAGGCAGTTGACACGTCGTACCTCCTCCCGGGCCATTATTTAGCCAACAGCAGAACGCAGGGGGTAGCGCCCGGGGGTGTGTTTTAGGGGTGAAATGAAATGCTCGTAAATATATGCGTAGCGTGTGATTGACGCCTACACGAGCGACACACGGTGTGTTGCCCCTGGAAGCGGGCCCGAGTTTCAATGCCCCATTTCTCATGCGGCAGACGGGAACCGACGGGGGGATGAAATTCCAAAAAGAAGGAAATATTTTAAAGGGTTGCCTTTCGCTGTAGCAACCCTTGCAGCATTTAGGTTTAATTCGGTTCGAGGTATTTTTTTTGTCGGCTTCAACAAAAAAAGATTGTCTACTCCCTGACGGAGTACGAGGTAATTGTTGGTTTAAACAAAATTTCATTACCGATAACAAGGGGTGGTTTAGCCCGGATTAGAAAGTCAGTTAAGGGTTGATTTTCAGTCGTGCATACATTATTTGTCTCCCTTAGCTTCCTTTTTTTAGATCCACCCTGACCCGGGTGGGCTGTATGTGGGATGATTGGGGTGGTCCAACCCCATTGCTAAGGGTTGGGGCTAAGCCGTGCGGTGACGTGAAGTACGTCAGTCGAAAGTGAGAGACTGTAAGGGAGGAAATACGAGTAGGGGAGGGTAGGAGGGGTTGCGAGTCCTCTCGTGTTAACCGGTGTTAAGTGAATCTGTGGCCGTGCTTTTTTGGGGGGGTGGCAGGGTGGGAGGCTGCGTAGGGGTTGAAAACCGTGTCGGGACGCTACTGAATTTTATGGGCTCTCACGCTCCTCGCGAATTCGTCTGCTAGGGTGGCTTCGCGAGTCTTCCGCGGTGTGCACCCTTATTATATGAGAAATCCTAAAGCGACTTGGAATCCTTAAAAAAAATATATATTCCACATGGGGATGCTCTTCCTTGTAATTTTCCTTGTTTAACTTACGAGGGGTTGAAAGTCTACAGCCCTTGTACCGGAGTTCCCTTGTCACTTAAGAAAGAATATTCGCGAAGGTAACCTCTTTTTGAATTTGTTACCTCGCCCGCCCCCCTGCCGTCTGGAACGACCGCGGAGGGGCTAAGGGTAGGTGCACGAGGGAGAAGACCCTTGATGAAAATAAGGGTGCCCGGAATCGGTCGGTTCTTAGCAGAAGGTAAAAGTATCCGGTAAAACAAGCCTGTTAATTCGCTACGCTCATCCCTTATAGAAATGTACGAGGCCCCCCCCCCCCCCTACTTTTGACATATAATACGCCCCTGGCATAAGCACGCTACGTGCCGGCTATCAATATCTCGATAAAATCTAGATATATAATAAATCGGATTACGCGGCCGAAGGGATGCAACGTTATAAGGTAGCATATGCTAGCAGGGGTAGCATATTGAGAGGCCACCCTTCGCACGGGATGAACCTCGTGGCCAGGGGCGGCCACACGTTACGGTGTGCCCTCTAATGCCATTCTACTGTGTGGGATAGTTAGAATATCATAGAAGCTCAGGGGGGGGGGGGGGGGGATGATTCGTCAGTCGGGGTGGGCATCCTCCCTTCGATCAGCCAGATTTCCACCCTCAAAATTTCACTCAACCGTCACGCCGTGACGTCGTTTCGACTGTCTATATATTCATAACGAGAGTACGGACCCAACCATCCCTTAGCCCTTGTTCTTACGTCACCAACTCCACGGACCAACCCTCCTTTCGTTATCGGCGCTTTTAAAAATTCCCACCCCCTGTTTACTTCTCAAATTTTGTCAACCCCAAAGTTCAGAATTTTTCCAAAAAAATTATTCAAAATTTACCCTGGGTCACCTCACTGTATTCAAAACCCATTTAGGCCTCTTTTCCTTACCCTTGATCTCCTGGGTACTGGATCAAGGGTAGTTTCGTAAATCGTTCCATACACGCGTCAGTAGTTACTCGTTAGTGCATTACTACCCTCTCGAGCGAGAAGTAGCTCCAATCAGAGGGTACTAATAATTTCCCGTACCCCCCCCCCCCTCCTGGCAGTGGCAATAATCATTCGGAGGCAGAAGGTCCACCCCATCGGCAACTAATCGCTGCCCTGCTAATGATTTATACCGAAACGTGCGTGCACGGGGGACACGGGGGTAGCGCTCTTTGCCCTTTGCTCCAAGTCGGAAGATCCCACTGTGCCCCCTGGAGTTTTCACCGTGGGATTGGCCAGTTCCACGCACGAGTGTACGAGTACAGTGCCAAAGCCCATACCGGCTTCCGGCCGTTCGCGTGACGTGTGAGAACTCTCGCGACGAATAGCCAAAAACAAAAGAGCCATTTAGCGCCCTTCTTCGAACGAGTAAACTCAAGATGGCCGCCGCTGTCAATGAAATTAAATATTTTAATTCGACCGCACGCAAAATCCATACAGGGCGAGAGGAGACTCTCCTGAGCATTCTAATGCACCGTACTATCCATATACAGTAATACAGTCGCCTGCACTAGAGTTCTACAGTCAAAACCACATTCCGGTTCAAATCAGGGACTGGTCCACTGTAGGGTTTCGGAAACTGCAAAGGTCAAAGGACATAGCCCGTAACGATTCCGAGATTGGTATCTAAGCACCAGGTCAGTCTGGGTCAAGCTGAAAAGTAGATACAGTCCGTGCCGTGGCAGACGCGTTACGGTCACGTACGAAGACCGTAAATCACCCTAATTCCCTCGTTGAGAATCCCAAGGCGTCAGGGATGCTGTGTCCTTGTACGAATAGCACAGATCTAGCCACGAGAGATCTTACAGCATCCAAACGATCGAAAGTACTCAGTGCCGTACTCTGATACGGCTCCGAAGATCCTTAAAAGAAAAATTCCGTACTCTAAGTAAAAATGATAATCCAAAAAAATTTTGCCCAAAAAGAAATTTCTCATGACCCAAAAATTCCCGTAACTGCATTTCGAAGTAAATAAAAAATTACGTTTCAAAGGTCAACCTTGTTTAATCGTATTCAAACCGGACACAACCATGAGGGTACCAGACCATAAGGGTCTATTTTCACCGAAGTCTTGCATACCGCATACCTTATATTGTACACCCATGGCATTACCACAGTAGGAACGATCTCTGACAGGTAACCGCATAAAAATTGCTTTATTCAACGAGGGCGTGTAGCTTCTCATATTACGCCCCAGGACCATAACGGAATTGCTTTATTAGACAGTCCTTACGTTTTTCCCCTCTCTCTCTCCGCCCCTCTGCTCTTACCCTCCTGCTAACGAGACAGCTCGACACTCGACCAAGCAGCTTCTCATTCGTAACCTACCTACCTACCTAACCTACACTCCACCTTTGATACTGGACCTACTGGACCCACTAAATCAAGATGTACATTGGTCACGGTGTATACGGCGGTCGGTTCTCTGTTATCCATGCTTATGAAACATTGATTTCACGCGAGACACAGAACCCTCGGAGCCCCGGCTTTGCTCCCACGTTAGTTAATACCGGGTGTCACAGAAATTGACATTACATTGGTAAAACTCGAAACGACGATGGTACCCGAAGGTTTTGGGATACCTAGGGAATTTTTCATAACATTGCTACTGACCTAGGAAATTATTTTTTTATGATCTCAGGCTGCATTGGTAGATGAAATTTCGTATGGTTCGGTTCGGTCGTACTTGCATCACCCTGTATATATTACTTGTCTTTCCCCTCAGCTTCGCTAGAGTCGAGGTCTATTTCAATACCTACCAAACTTGTCGGATCGTAAAGTAGCAACCATCTAAATCCAGTTGGCGGTGGGACTGGTTTTTTTTTGTTTGGTGAATTTATTGGGACTAGAAGGGACCATTGTTTCTTGCGTATCAAACTGAGCTATGGGCTAGGGTCGCGGTTGTATATATATTTTTGTAATAAATGCAACGCCTGGTTTGTAAGAGCCATGTGTGATCTGCAATAAAAGAATTATCACAGGATGTTGTTGGGGACGATATATCACTCGAGGCGTATATATACACTAAAGGTCATTTTCTGCAATTTTAATTTTTTTTTTAAATTCATCATACTATTTTTTTTAAATAATTTTTTCTCGTCAGATAGGACACGGTGCGGTTCCGCATGCGGACAGGACGCCATTGCCCATGATAGTGCAGGGTGCATGGGAACTGGCGGGTTATCGTATGTGCTACGGATCATTACCCTGGAGGTGGTAGAAGCGATGGGGATGCTGTCCTGGACCGGGGTAAGATTAATCACTTGGTGAACCCGAGTGACAATATCGGACAGTGTACCAGCAGTGTGATAGCATGTCAGGCGTCGCTCCGTCAAGCGATAAGACGCCTTGAACCCACTAGGAGACACGTGTGGACGAACCCAAAAATCTTGAGAAATTTTTTTTTAATTATCGTTTTTACTTGATTCGGATCTCTGGCTGGTCTGGTCAAAAAATGGGTAAACAGGGGCTATGAAAAATGTATGGAATCGTATGTGATAAGTCGCGCGGAAAGGGACTGCAAGGGTTGAAGGGGAAAAAAAAAAAGGATTTCGTTGGGGAAGCGATGCGATGCGTGAGGGGTAAGTGGCCGGTGACGTTAAGAAATTGCTTCTTCTTTCCCTTCCTATACCGAGTGAGTCACAATATTTATAGTGCAAATAATTAAAAACAGCTTTTTATACGTCGCTCGTACATTACCATGCGGTAATCGGGCATTGTGCGAGCGAGTCGTGAATTTGCTACGCGAAGTCGTCCTGCTTCACTTTGAAAATTCACCCCGAAGCACCCCTTGCGGTCCTGTTAAACTCGTCCCTGGACAGTGAGATGCTGGTTGTAAAGAAATTGAAAAAAAAAAAAAAAATGTAAAAATAAGGGTGGAAGGGTTCGTGTTTAGGGGTGCGCGGATTTAGATGGTTATCGTCCTCTCGTGCGAAATGGATACTGTAGAGTATCGTTATCTCGTGTGACGTTGTAACGTACAGGCATACCCGTAACGTATTTGGGAGCTTGGGGTATCTTTGGATATTGGGCATAAGGGCCCTTTTTATTATTTTGCGGTTTTCGACGAAGGGTTAGGGGTTGATGGGGGGTCGGATGCTTAGACAATAAGATCCAAGGCAGATAATAGACCGGAGTGCGGACGGACGTCAAGTCAGTGACGAAGAAAATATTGGCAGCGACGTGTCTTTGGGAGTTTAGGTCGCGACCACAATGCGCGACGGGACGGCCCAGGTAAACCCGACGGCAGAACCAGAGCAGAGCCGAGCGAAACGGTGCGCTGATTCGTATAAAGGTCTATATTTATTTTGGGTTATTGACTTTAGTAAATATTACATGACCAGGCATTGTGAAGGGCCCTTAATATTAGCATAGCTTGGATTGAGCTGGTGCCTGGTATTGTTGGTGTATATTGGTACACCCCTGGGGCAAACAGTAGTCATTGTGAAGCGAGCGCCACCCTGCGCGCACATCAGAAAATGGGAAACTGATCTCTTTCGGTTTTTGGCAGTATAGAAAGAAAGAAGAAAGAAAAGAAAAAAACCCAGTTCAGAACCTCATTGGGACTTGGTAGATTCAGAGAAAAGCATATACCTAGTATAGGATGAATTCCATCTTGAATACCGGGGACCATGGGTTTTCGTTATTTGTACTGTTTAAAAAAAATAATAATAAACACATCCGTTTACGTTAAACCACTTCGAAGAGCTTGTCTGCATGTTTAAAGTGTAGCATGGTACTTTTCAAAATTTCTCAATAGCTCCGCCGACTCTTCAGCGCGGTACGAGAGAATGGAAGAAAAGGTTAAAGAGTAAGGGAAAGATATTAAAAAATGCCCGACTTCCTGGATCCCGCGAAATAATCATTTATCCTCGTCTCGGGGTCGAGACGAAATCCGCAATAAAGAACACCTGGGTACGAACGTGTTCGCGGGCCGTTCCGTGAGGCCCCGACGTGCGAGGGACCGTTTTCCTGGTAGACGCGTGTCCACGCATCGTCACACCTGCTTACGTGAATCCCGTACAAGGTCCGGGGCCTTACACCCGCCTGGTTGTCTCCGTTCCTCGTAAGTCCGACTGTCCTTGTCGCACCAGGTCCTCCACCGGATCTCCGTAAGGCCCCCTCCGCCCAGTCTCCAGGCTACCAGGGAGTCTACGTGGCCAAGGACTGTCTAGCCCTTTTTCTCTCGTGGGACTCACGGGGCCCATTTCCCTCCTATGGCCTCACTGGTCGCTCAGTGCGTGCGTAGGCAGACGCGTTCCTGGCGACGCGTGTGAGGGCACGCTGAGAACGCGGCTTAAATGCCTCGTCGCGAACACGTAGATCCGCGACCGGCATGGAATTAGGGCCTTAAGTGTTTCCTCCTCCGTAATCCCCGTGACACGCTCGAGCAAGGATTTACGAGCTAAGTCCAGGGCCCGATGAAAGGATTCATGCCCAGTTAGCAGCTGGATAGGAAATCACGATCTTACTGCTACTAAACGAAAAGGACAAAAATTGCTCTAGTGAAGTTTTACGTTTTCTAGGGGAATTGTCGAACCTAAGATAGACAGATATACGTATCTAGTAACCTTTGTGTTCATTGACGCCGTTGCGAGACAGGGTCCGGTAAGGAGGCAATAGTGATGTCAGTGGGCCTGATCCCTGATGAAGAAGAACGAGGGACAGTGAGTGGGTAGTGAGAGGGAATAAAACGCAGTGAGTAGAAAGAGGGAGGAACGGGGAGGGTAGTCACGGCGGGGGTGTTTCGTAACGCCCTCCGGTAGCTACCGGGGCCTGAAGTGAGGTCCCACGCACCTGGGGTCCTTGCCGGGCCTCTACGTAGGCCTCACTGGGGACCCCTTTGTCATGCTAATGCTCCCGCTCTCTCGTCCTCAAAGTTCCTCCCTTGCGATACCCCCGTCGCGAGCGACCAGGTGTGCAGCCCTTGTGAGTCCGGGGCCTTGTCACCCGATCGGCCGAGGCCCACGAGGCTCGAAGGGAGGAACCGCCGGTGAGGTAGGGGTCTGCGCCCGTAACCCGCAACTCGAGTAGAACGACCGGCGCGACGGATAGACAAAGGGCCCCAAGGAGGGAGAGGTACGGCAGTTTCGAATAAGGCCCAACCAGCCTACGGAGCGAGTATCGTATCGTAATCGGCAAACGGAAACCGAGCAGATTCCTTTGTTATCGTCCACTCGTTTAATATATCGTTGCTCAATTTCTCAGTGGCTTCGCAACCTCATTCGGAATGGTGCCGACGGCCGTCCAGACCTCAGCGATTCAAGAGGGTCTTATCGACTACCTGGGACACTGGGTGTAGGGGGGGGGGGGGGGGGCAGGGGGTGCGCGGGGCCTTTTGTCGAAATTCCAAGTGGAACGAGTCGGCGTTATCAGCGAGAGGAATGCGCAACCTGTTGAGGGTAGATGGGAGGCTCGAACGTTGCCTATAGAAGAGAGACGGTCGTAGGGAGGAAAAGGCGGCGTCGGGAGCTGCCGGGGGACTTGACAGTGTAGCAATCGACGATGTCGCTGCGGCACCAGTTTCCGGTGCGTCGATCTGTCGATACGCTTCAGAGTCCTCAGGCCGGGGCCATTCGAATAACGTCGATGCACCTAACCTCAAACCACTTCGCCTTTACACTTATATTTACAGTGACTCTGGGTACCAGGCGCTACGGTACCACGTCATTGATGCTTTTCTGCCTTATTTTACCTTTTTTTTTATCTCTCTCGCTCCTCTTTACACAAGATTCATCCCCGTCTCTATTTTACCTACAGGTACATCGAACTAGTACTTTACGGATAGCAAATTCTTCGTTTTTTTTACATTTCTCGGGAAAATCACAATTGGTCACTTTATTCGCTCTTGGACAATTTAAGTAAATTGAATCGACGCCCTTAAGCAGAGTCCGCTGGTAATCGGATTATATTGCTTCCCCACCTTTTCACTCCTGACGAAACTTCCATCACCCTTTTTGTTACTCCTAACGGGACTGGTCGAATGGTATCGTCGCTACTACTGGTATCTTGTACTTCCTACGCTAACACTAGTTTCCCTCTGGCACCCTTGTAGTCTGGCTCCCTGAATTTCAACCCTTATTTGAATTCTTATCGAGTCCCATCGTCGCGGTTCGTCGACGTAATCTTGGCTCGTTACAATTATTCACCCCTTTCGCCGGAAAGGAACTCGGGACGAGCACTGAACCACCCCAGGGCCCCTTTAACCCCCGAAAGAAAGAGTCACCACCCTCTTTAATTTGTCACAATAAAGATCCTGGCAAAATGGCAGATGGAACAATTATCTTCTTTTTTTTTTTATTTTATTTTACCGACTCAACTTCTCGATAACGCATTAGAAGTTCACCCTTTGCTCCTTTTACGGTAAAACCGTATGACTCCTCGCTCAGTGCCATCACGAACACTTTGGATTTTTTTTTTTTTTTTTGAAAAACCCTTCCTCTACCTTTCGAAAATATTTGATATCTCAAGTCCAATAGAAATAGGTGCACTACCGACAGATTTCGAAATTCATAATAATTTGAAGTTCAGAAAGTCAACTTGAGGACTAGAGCCTAGGAATGGGTCTTTAGGTAGAGTTCGCTTCGGGGCAGTCGTTGACAGCGTCGGCAGGCGTCGGCAGGCGTCGCTCCACCAGGGCTGACTTCTACTGGCCCCTAATTGGGAGACCGGCAACTAACTCTCTTAATTACCGCCTCCACTTCCTCATCTCTTCTTACTCCGTCATAGCTGCCACCTTTCCAGCGAGCTGGCTGCCGGTCTTACTCTCCCTTACTTCTGTCTCCAGCATCCCTCTTTTTCTTTTTTTTTTATTTTTTTTTATTACTTTTCTCCTTGTTCTCACTCCCACCCATCCCCCTCCTCGGCCGGCCTCTCTTCACTCTTTCGCAACGAGCCTTGAAAGCCCTGAGAAAAGTTCCGTCGACTTAATTACACGGAATAATCGCAGAAGCACAGAGCCAACCCGCCGTCGTCGCCATTGCAGCATCCACTCTTGGATTACGGAATTTCAAATCTCCCACAAAGCTTTGCCCGACGCACTTCCCGACGACCCTTACTCTCTGCCACCCCTTTACTACCCCTTTGGTACTTTTCTAATGGCCAGCCTCTCAGTAGCTACCACCCCAAGTTCCACGTCAGATCACAAAAATCCTGATCATCGGTAACGTTGATGATCTGGATCCACTGGATGGCCGATCCATTGGTCCATTGGTGTTCAAGGATGATATCTATCAGTGAGATCTTTATCTTTTTTTAGATAAATCTCAAATTATCTTGACCCATTGAAAATCTCTGTCAAATACTCAGCTGGACCGGTCATCGGCTCTTGTCTTGAAATTTCATCTGGATCAGATCCCACGAAGTCCTTTGCCGAAGAACGTGAAGATCTTGAGATTTGGTCCAGGTCATGCAAGATATTGTACTGTAGGAAAATTTGTTTTTTTTTGAGAAAATTGATTTTTCGTATTTAAGATTTGCTCTGAATTAAATCTCTTATCGGATGTCAAATATATATATTTTTTGGAAATTAAAAATAAAAGAAAACCACAAACTGACAAAACGAATTTGGGTCGAGTCTACAAAGTTTCGGTCTTGAGCCACCTAGGTATACGTATAGAGAACTGAATGGAGTATCCTGGCTCTCTGGTTCTCTCTTGAGTTTGGTCGATACGGAGAGTCTCTCCTCTCCTCTCCGGGATGGCGGGATCCCTCTCGGAACCCCTGCCAGGGACCGACAATAGGCCGCAGTAGTTCTCATTTGATTAATAACCCGCCCACAATGAGCGTTCCCAGTGGCTCTCAGTTGATTAACGAGTTCCTGGTCCTCACAATGCCGACGGGCTGCCGTAAGATCGTCCTAGATCCCAGCAGTCGCGGCTCTGTGATCCTGCCCGACGAGAATGGTGGATCCTTAGCAGGATCCATCCTAGCGCCAATCCCGGTAACTCCACAAGTATCTCAAAGGGGAAAAGTCACTAGACACAAATTGATATTTCAAAATTCCCTAGATCCCTTATTTTACACATTACACCAGTACACCGATTTCTCATTCTCATACGTAAACCATATACAAGGGGTTCGTACCCTTGGACCATCCAAAATGGCGACTCAGAGTATATCCCATATCGTGGGAACCTTCTTACCAACTGGAGCACGAGGTCCCTGCGAAAGGCCTGTCAGAACCCAAGCAGGTAAAGTCTCACGCGATCCCAATGCCAATGGCTTGTGAGAAAATCACTAGGTGCCTCAGCAGATTCGACTTTCCTGTTCTCGAAAATCAAAGGTCAGAAAAATCTCACGGAAACGTCCAGTGAAAGGATGAATGTTGAAAAAAACATTTAAAAAATTTTCAAAAGTTTTTATTTTCATCCTCCAAACTTTTCTTCCGTACAGATATTTTCATGTCTTTAGCAAAATCTTACCGACTCCGAACCTTGACTCCGCCGATTCACTCGTTACCCGCAAAGAGGTTAAGAACGTAGAAAATATGTAAATCCGTGGGAGGAGCGATGTTTAAATTTCCGATATTTTAACCGCACCCGGCTTTACCCGTGCAACAAGTCCTTTCTCCTCGGTTGCCTCTGAAAGCCCAACTAAGTAATTTCGGTTACGCCATCCGCTCGCGGCTTCCACGTTACTGCAGTCCGGGGGGGGGGACCACCCCATCCACGAATACTTGCCTCCTCTTTGGTCGCCCCCCCTCACCCTTCGCTACGTAACCGCGGCAGTGCCGTACATTTTTTATTTTTTTTTTCCGCGCATAGCATTACTTCCAGATGAAACTTCCGGATGCATCGCTAAATGGGATGCTGGATGAGACGATTGGCCTCGCCGAAATACATTGGCGGGCAAACCGTATGAAATGGACGATTTTTCATTCATTTATTTTTTCCACCGTCCATTGATAAGCTACCAATGATATTGGCGAACCTGCGTGCTGTGATCCGTGCGACATGAAAATTCCCCCCAAAAAAAAAGCGATGCGCGTGTTAGTCAAAGATAGATTTAAAAAGGGAAAAAGAGAAGGAAAGCTGCGACGAAGGAGAACAAATGAAAGCGAAAGAGAGATAAAGAAGAAAAAAAGCGAATCGGGACATTTGTCAAAATCAGGAGGCATTGTGCCCACCGTGCGTACCTAGAACGGGCGCGTGCCGAATCCATCAAAATTTCGAGTGGCAACAGTGTCACTGAATATTAATGTCCCGGGTTGCCAACCTTCTCTCTATCGTATTATTAATGTGCTTCATGTACACTTGCAAGTGGCGATATTGATTTCTCCCCGTCGTTCACCGCCAAAATTATCACGGTTTACGTAAAACCATATATACACCGAATTTATCATTTATCAGTATACCTACATGCACACACATACTATACGCAATTATTCTTCGATCCAGCGATTATTCGTAATTCGCCTTTACCACAGTGCTACCAATCTGACTGTACCCGAACGTCATCCAAGTACTTCGCTGGACACATGGCGCAGTGACGTAATCGGTCCCATACCGAGTCACCGGCAATTATTTCTACACTGACTGTACCAGTTGCATCTGTCGAATATTGAAATTAATCAGCGCGACGATGCATTCTCCTCTTGCAGTGCATCCAATACGCACAGGAGTAGGAAACTTTTGAGCCAGATTGTACCGAACAAATTTATCAATAATAATAACAGCACGTCAACCCACCGATACACTTTTCGAATTGTCTTTCCGATCGGCCGTCCATGTAAATTCATCAGGTCCACCGGTATAACCGAACCTCGTTCGATCGGTGCTACCAACTGCTAGTCCATAAATAATCTACGATCAAGTTTTGCAATCTCATAAATATATGCATACACGTACTCATTGTTACCAACGTCTTCCGCCCTCGTGTACCAACTTTCAAGGACCTTTTAAGCAATCATAAGCGAACTGGCTTTCCCGTTGGGGTTTCACGTGAGGGTTGTACACACGGTACAAAGTAAACGTTTGCTGCTGCTAATCAGGCTTACATAATGCCGGGCCGATACATGCGCGTCCAAACAGCCTCCGGGGGTTGGAGGTTGCAGAGGATTGGCTGCGTATCGGAGTCCTCCTCCGGTAGGTATACGCATGTGCATATTATGGCGACTGGCCCCTGAAGCTCCTTAGGGTGTTCCGTGCTATGTGCTGCTAATGTATATATATATATATATATATATATATATATATATATATATATATATATACACTGACCTCTGAAAGCTGATCCAGTAGCTAGTACAGCTAGTACCACCACGTGCCTATATACGTGCTGTGTCCTATGCACTATGTACATACTTGGCCAATATTTTCCTAAGGTTATGTTTGGCTGGGCGATGTAGTGGCACAGATTGGATTTGAAGTTTATAGAGCGGAACTGTTACGCCGGGGCTTCCTAATAGCTGGGAGATCAGAGTTCAGATGCTTGTGGATTCTGCAAGATATCGTTGAGGATGCATTTTTTTATCAATATTGATTTTTTTTTATTTGTGAAAAAAAAAAAAAGAGTTATCGATCACCCGTAACAGGGAACGAATGGATTTTTCTCGATAAAAATTATTGCCCGAGACAGCAGCGCCGCCATGCGTAGAAAAGCCGCGACTCTCGAAGCATTCGGAAAGTAGTAGGACTCGTTATTATTAAGCCGAATCCTCATGGTGATGGATGAAACTGGAGGCGAGCAGAGGCGTCGTTTGTGCGCGTCCATCATCAATAACCGCACGTCCACGAGGAAAGGCTCAAGGTGTCCAAGAGGGACGTGGTGGTAGACGGCGAGAGAAAAAGGAGCGCGTAAGAGGTTGGGGGGGGGGGGGGGGGGGGTAAAAAAAAGGAATAAGAAGGATCTTTAAGGAAAAAGAGAGAACGAAAAAAGTCTCAAAGAGGTGGGGAGAAGGAAAAAATAAAGAAGCAATGACAAGTAGTCTATCTCCGTAAGCAACTAGGTACCTGGTCTCTATACGGCACATCGATTGAACTACGAAGTGGAACCTTCTACGTATGTATAACCCAGGGGCAACGAAATCCTCTTGTCTTTTTTCGACGGCGGCCAGACAGCCGCCGCTCCGTGAGTCGTGAACGTGAGCTGTGCTTAATGACGCCCACACGCTGATTACGAAATAACGAGAAAGCCAGTGTCACAGTCAGCAGGACAGGTTCACTCGCGCGTAACTCCGCTAATGGATACGGGATACGATGATCGTTACGTCGAGAATGATTCCTACGACGCCAGTTTCTACGTCTTTCTTCGTTCGTCCCTCTGCGCGGCGTATTCGCGAACTATTACGAAGCCGCGCATGCGCACTCGGCCAACGGCTTCGCTTAAACGCACCACTCCCGTCTCGTACTATAACGCTTATGTTTACCAATGAAATATATCTATCGATTTCGTTCCCTTTCGCTCCTCGATTAACCCGCGTCTCTCTGCGGCTCTTCGCTGATAGTAATTACTGCTCGTATGTATCAGACACGCAATCAAGAATGAATTATCACGGGACCACGCCCCTCGCCACCGCTCAACGGCTACAACAATGCCAGCGCATCACGCGCAGCCACCCGACTGTCGATGATGTGTGTTAATAGTCCCCTGTAGATTTCGCTCACTGTCCCACTGGGATGATGGATACTGACTTCTCGTATAGGTACGTTTCGTTGCTGTATTTAATACTCTTTTTTTTCTTCTTCTTCTTCTTCTTCTTATCTTTCTCATCAACCTTTTTTTTTTTTCTTTCTTTCTTATTATTTCCTCATCCTTCGTTCACAAGGACGACCGGCACGCGGTATTTAATTTTGCTTGATTATCTTTCAATTGCACGGTTGAGCATTTTTTTTTTTTTTTTTTTTCTTTCTTACTCTCTAACATTTTCTTCGGCAGTTCGAACAATAATCCCGAAAGAATCGCCGGATTAAGTCTCGAACCTTACTACTCCTAGAGATACCCTCGACAATTCCGGATCATAACCACGGCTAATAAAATAAATCCCTGAACTCGGAGTGTCCTGATGGCTCTTTATGGGGATCTTCCTATCCCGTCTATCCTGGCACGTACCGCGTGTACCATTATTATCCAGGATACGAGCGTGTTACGTAGCACGTGTGCGTGACGGAGAATCAGGTCGTCCATAACATTGTTGAAATAATTCTTTTTCTGTATATGAAAAAAAAAAAAAAAAAAATTTTTTTATCTAGGATAATAATTTTTAATACGCACAAAAATCTCGTTGTTATCGCAGACTGTAATTATATGAATTTTCATAGCTTGTCGTACGGGATTAATGTATTATGGTACAGGATGATCATGGGTGATCAGAATTTTTTTTCTTTTTTTTTTTTTTCCACTGAAGATACATAGAATTTCCATAGCACCACCCATACCAGGGTCGCCAACCATAAAAGCTGAAATAACTCTTGGTGCAACCCCGTAGCCGGCGCAATCCCCTACTGGACAATATCGGGGTGGTAATAAATTCGCAATTTCCTTATTACGGGTAATGCCCCGGTCGCTTGTGCTCCCTGGCGGAGCCGGGAGCTCGCATAAATATCCCGGGTTCCGGTGATCCCGTAACTTCCGGTCAGCCGCAATGACTTACGCCCAGGGCTGCCGGAGCTGGAGCACCCTTCTCGGCTTTCCAAAGCAAACACAGCACGTCCCCCTCTCATATCTATATACGTTAGTCGCGCGAGAGGAGGACGAAGCTCGCGATGGAATTTGTCCGGCGGGTTCCGCCCTCGGATGACCGCTGATAAATTTACTGGATTTCTCCTTTCCGACTTTTCCGGACTTTTCCGACTTTTACCGAATATATATATACCAGACTCGGGGACACCCTCGTACGTATAGCCATTTACTACCGTTCCTTCACTTACGACCGCAGCGGCAGCGTTAACGCCGTCAGGGGCGTACGCAAGTCGCCAGACCCCCCTCGCCTTCTTCACCCCGTGACCCCTCTTCCATGGCCCTTGCCAACTCTGGTGGTAAAGTTGGGAACTAGCAAAAAAAAATTATCAAAGCTTTTTCTGATCGGAACGCGCGACTAACTTTTCAATATGAAAGATTGCGCTTGGTTTCCTGCGAATTGCTATACATGTTTACTTGTAAGTACATGGGTACTTTTGTACGAAGCTCTATATAATGTCCATATCCGTCCGGGGGAGTTGATAAGTGTAATTTCCGGAACAAGTGAAAACTGTTTTAAGGGATGAAAAAAGTTTGGATTTTTTTTTCACCAAATTTTATTAGCTGTTATCAGCGCATGAATCGATGATCGGTAAGATTTTTTGTAAAATTTTTCTTTTTCCTCCTTTTCACGAATTTCTCATCCAGGCCAATACCAATAGTATTTCCTGCCCCTTTTTTCATCCCTTCGGAAGCTCCTGACCTCCCGGGTTAAATCTCCGTCGAAATAATTTTCGCGGAATCTCTGCCGGTCCCCTCTATTCTCAGAAGCGAAAAAATGGGTGTCACGCTCCAATAAAACAAGCAATATCGTGGTGTCCTGGGGCCAAAGGAGCTCCTGGTGATCCGGGGGTGGCGCGGGGACCCCGTCAGGGTCCATGGGGTGGGTCGGACGGCCCTGGCTATATTGCTCCCGGATCATCGCGCCTGCATCACATTACGGGGATGATATCACCCTTTCTGCACGTACACACCTAACCTCCAGTGTCATATGTGTACCGTATATATATATATATAGTACACACCAGGTTATGACGTACCAAGCGTACCTACGAAGACGCTCATATGACGGGTATTGCGAATCATGGCACCCATTCAGTAATTCCTTTGCGCTCTCCGTGCGCCTATTCAAAAGGATCGGACCTAACACAGCCATATTATTATCAGCTTCATAGAAAAATTCTTGGTACACGTTATCAAACTTTTTGTCCTTTGACCCCAAAAATTTGATTCGTGGTGGTAACTGTGAAAAAAAAAAAATTTTTTTTTTTCCTAAAATCGCTACTAGTGAAATTGATAATGAAATTATTATCATTATTCGAATGAGATTGATTAGAGTCCAGCGAGGCACGGGGGGAAGCACCCTGATGAATCCGGCACTGAAGCGATAAACACGCGACACACGGTGCCGATCTTGTAGGTGGTTGCGCGTTATATTATAGGTTAGGTTAGCCCATGCTATAGGAAGGAAGGTTGCGGCCTCGATAAAGAGCCGATCACGCGTGTAACGCGCGGATTATTAATCGCAGAATAATTTGACGCTCCCCACGGTGTCCCCTTGGCTCTTTGGCTCTCACCTTCAGCATCCCCATGAAACCCCTCTGGATAAGGGTAGTTGGCACGGGGCCGGAGTTATTGGCTTCGCAGATTTGCGCTAATGTGTCTTCCGATAGTTCATAACGCGAGGCGCTTGCGATTCATGGACCCGTGAACTCGTAAACCCCTCTTCTCCATCTTCCCTCCGTCCCTCGCCCCCCAACACTCAGACTCCCTTGCTTCTCATTCTTTCCACATACACTTTGCCCACAATTTATCCCTCTTTACGCGCTCTCGTTCGGTTTATCGCTCCGGCATACTGATTCCACTCCTTGGCGCAGTGCCTTCATTATTTCATCCCCCAACAGAGATTTACGTGGGATCCAAAGGGAATAATTATTGAAATTCTATTTGATCAGGGTGGAATATTAAACATACAAAAAAAAAAACATTTCCTTACCTCGACTGTACCGATTATCAATTTTCCCCTTTGACTTTCCAATAATTTTTATACAGCCAATTAAGGGCGAAAAAAAAAATATTTTTACTCGGATCGAGTTCATTATTTTTTTTTTCGATTTCCTTACCCAACCTCTCTACGTAGGTGAATTTTTTCCACGGGTTTCTAAGGTAACCGGGAGGAAGCAAAGCGAAGGTAGCTGCAAGTAGGAGGCTTGTACTTAATGTTCCCATCGGCTTCGTCTTCGGTTGGTACCTCTTCCTGACGGTAGCGGCCGATGACGATGGTGGGACGTTGCTGAAGTTGGCGATGGTGCCCGCTGGTAATGGTGGACACGTCATTTATCTTTCACCCTTCCTCCCGTCGTTCCCCACCTTCCTCCTACGTCCTGCCATTCCACTTCACGTGGCGCCATCTTGGGCACTCCCACTCTCTCACACACGTTCACCTACCGACCAAAGGAGAGAACCTCCGACCGACTCACTCGCACTCGTATCCTCTCGTATATATATATATATCTCATACAACAGCCAGTACTACCACCTTAGCCACTCTCTCTCGGCGTCCGCCCCATTGCTGCTTCGCCACTCTTCGTCCATCTTAGCTGCGTGCCTGGAATAGTTGCCAATTATTCCAAGCCAGTCGGACCTCTCTCTCGCTCCCATCGCGAGCCCCCTACACCCGTCTCTCTCGCTCTCGATAGCAAATCCCAGAATGCCCGCGAGCGAGCGTTACACGGGAATTTGTAAGCGTTGAAAAAAAAAAGAAAAGTGTCAAAGCATAAATAAGAAGACACGCGGGTTAAAAGCCGTGAGTGGTATTAACGCGAGAAAATACCCAATGAATATTCATCAGCGCCAACTTCGACTGTTGTTTTCCTTTCATTCGAACCCGATAATGATAACGCATATCGCTCGTGACAAACTGCCTTTACGTGATCGGCCTACCTGATGTTACGTACTGTCTATATATATATATGCATATATTTTTTTTTTCAATTTACCATATTTCACGATAACAGATAATGATAATAATTTTTATTATTTTCATAATTCACGAATTATTATTATTATGTCAGCCACACGCATATTCTACCTCTCGCACAGCCAGGCCAATCGCATCGAACAATAGCCGGCTACTCCGTTCCTGATTTATTTCGTATCCACTTCCGGTTCTGGTTTCTGGTTCTGGTTCTGAATTCGTACTCCCGGCACGTAGCCCTGGGCCTCTCCTGGAATATTAGCGGGTAGTGGGTTCCGAGCCCGCACCAGGTCGAGCTTGCGAACGACAGTCGTGCATACCGTATTAAGCCCGCAGGGACTTTTCCAGCTCTCTCTCTCTCTCTCTCTCTCTCTCTCTCTCTCTCTCTCTCTCTCTCTCTCTCTCTCTCTCTCTCTC
>JARQTC010000116.1:127026-137461 GCA_030142495.1 Cephus runcator | reverse complement strand
TTGGTTTAAAGGGACGACTCGAGGGAAAGGGAAGAGTTATCGGCTATAAGGATTTCGACCAATCAGATGATCAGAATGATTAGTTCTTGAATTTGGCTATTGTCAAAGCAGTCTGTCTCGGGGCACCGACCGAGGTGTCACGAACTCCCTCGCGCTCCCGTGTTATTTGTTGATAGTTTTTTTCTAGCCGCGTTTCGGTATAGCAAGTTCTCGTTCGTGTAGTTCTCGCGTTGCTCTCGCGATATCCAGGAAATTCTGTGGATTTCCTGTGAGTGTTCCGGAAGTGCAGTGCAGTGCCCTAGTGCAGTGCCCACCCGAGTGTCCCCTGGATGCAGTTCTCGATCTTCACGGATTAGCTGCACCAGCTCCGGTGAGTCTGATCTTGAGTGCTGATCTTACGCGTCCCCAAAAATCCACAGGATCCGTTAAGTTATCGTCTCTTCTGATAGATTCCGTCAGAGCTCTCGTTTTGGTGAATTTGGCCCTGTTTCACCCCAACGCCCTCGGATTTTTTCGCTATCGGTGTCGAGTTAAGAAGAAGATACGTTACAGCTGATAGCGGCTCAAGGGATTTTAATTAAACTCGTCCCGTACGCGGGGATATGAAAATTGCATTTATTTGATATTTTTTCCATTTTATTGTTATGAAATCAATTTTTTTTTCTTACTTTTCTTCTTCTTCAACCCTTTTTCTTTTTATCTCATACTTTGTACACCGTACAAGGTGTATTATGTTGCCGATGGCATAGAAACGATTTCGTGACGTTATAAAAGCGAAAAGCCGTCCCGAGGGAAGCCAAATGATCCCGGTCGATGAGGTAGCAATTAGGCGAATGAATAATTTCCAGTAAATTAAGCGTCCGCGACGGGGTGCGAGCGAGCGAGCGAGCGAGCGAAGTGGTCGGTAGAGAAAGAGAGATGGAGAAAAGATATATAATTCGAAAAGTGAAGTAAATGGAGAAATAGAAAAGGGGGTAGGGGGGGGGGGGGGGGTGGTGAAGGAAATATAAGAGAATCGTAGAAGTGGTATCAGTTGTAGGTTGGATCGGTGTATAGGTATAGCTAGGTAGAAGGTTGTAGGTTGGTAGTAGGTATGGGTCTGGTACCAACCGTGGAGGTCCTGACGTTTATATATAAATATATATATATATATATACATACAGTACAGACTGTATATACCTATACGTACAGACTATGCCGGAGATGCAGTGCTGCAATCAAACGTCAATCCCAGGCGAGTAATTTTCAAGTAATTTGTTTCCCCGCGGCGAAAAATATTGCGCTCTTCTTATTTTACACGGCATTCGGAAAATAAATCCGCATCCGACTCCGTAACGTCTGCGACGGTTCGCGCGGTCGTATATATGAGAACGTGCCTATAGTCTCGTGCAATTTCTATGGCTGGCGCATCTACCTTGTTCTCGGGGACGCCGTGTGAATTATTGCTTTGAAAATTGGACAGAGTGAAAATTGGAAGAAAGTATTGTGGATTAAAGAAAAACAAAAAAAAAAAAATATTTTATTAAATTGAAAAATCGCGATTTTAATTCGCGTGTATTTTGCGTAATTATATTAATGAATTTTGTACACGGATTATTTGTTCTTGAGTCGTGCAAATGGGGTGTAACAATCGAATCCTCGAGGCGGGTTGAAGGGGGGAAAAATTGTGAATTTGAAAAATGACGATTTAAGGACGAGTAATCGTCAGGACTGTAAAAGATTTCCGAGTCCTGTAGGAGAGGTCGGAATCCTGCAGGAAATATGTAAAGCAAAGCAGTGCCGATTTGTCCCACCCCCCCCCCCCCCTACTCCCCCCTCCCTTAACTTCTGCCCTCCCGGCATTTCCACGTCGAGAATCCACCAGGATCCCCCAGTCTCACTTACTACATCCATGCTGGATTTACGCGCGATATATTTGTTTTAAAGTCCCGGGATTCCGCGCCGTCCCGACGCTGCGTCGTCGTTTCTCGTATTTACGAGGGAGGGTAGGGTGGCTGAAGGATGCTGGGAATGTGTGCGGGAGTTATGGCCCGAGTAAGTGCTCTCGATCTGGGCAAGGGGTTCTCAAAGAACGGCTGTTTGGAAAATTAAAAAAAAAAAAAATTTTGAAAAATCTTATCGCGATTTCCGTTGGGTCAAGAGGTAGGAGCGATTTTGGAAAAAAATTTAAAAAATAAATTTAATTTGATCAAAATGCCCAGAATGGGGGGGATAAGGCCCAGCTTAGCGAACTGTCAAAGTTTTGGGACTGTCATTGAAGTGGGTTCCTTGGGGAATGTTTTTTGCAAGTGATGAGAATTGAGAGATAGCCGGATGAGCAAAGGGTGCTTAACTCGAAGTCTTGGGGAGTTTGCAAATGGCGCGGGCGTCGGGACGCCGGTTGGCCGCGGTGAAGAGCGATGACGCCGAGGACGAAAGACGACCGCGCTTCCCGGTCCCGTTCGGAGAGACGGGAGGCAGAACTCGGTAACATTATCGTGTTTTAATTTAACTTGCTGCTAGACTTTAATTAGACTTTGGTTGAATGAGACGTCGACAGGCAAAGCGGCGAGCGAGCACTGCCAAGCAGAAGGAAGTCTGTTTCTCCCTGCAAAGCGAAATAATTGGCCAGAGCCTACAATGCCTTGAACCTTCTACCCATCTGCCTCCTTGTATCATCATCTTCCTCCTCAGCATCTTCCGTTACTTCTTCTTCTCCGATCCATTCTCACCCCTTTGTGGCGCCGTTCCTGCGTTACTTCTCTGAAACGATACCGAGGCTAGAACGCCATCTGGAATAGAGGGAATGGAAGACTGAGAAGATTTGAGATACCCCCTCTTGAGATGCTGGATTTCCATCCAGCATCTTCCAACGTGAGTATCACTCGAGCCACCCACTCCCCGCAACCATCAGCACTGTTCCACGAACCTTCGGAATCCTATTGATAACAGCATCTAGTCTGCCCCTTATCACCCACAACCCACAGATCTCATAATTTTGGTTAATTCCTGCTGTTTCGTTTGAGAGACACAAGATTCATCTCAATTTCAAAAGTAAGCCCGATAAGCGCAACACGAGTCTGTACGATGGCTTGATTCGATTAACAAGCAGCATCCCTAAGGGATGGACCACTCGATATATCTCGTGCGATAGATGTATGACGAAAATTTTGAAATCATATCAATGACCTTTGACTCCCGACTGCGGGGTAGCAGAAGCTGGCTGGTTAGTCGGCGATATATAGATAGTCGAGAAGGGGATGATGTTCGGTCGGGGGGGGGGTTGGACCTTGGGAAAGGGTGCCTTTGCCGAAGGGGCCAAGGGTGCGTTGGAAGCCGGGACCATTGTGGTTGGAGATAGAGATGGCTATCGGAGCGCGCCACGCGGTAATTGCCAGGAACTACGGGGGGAAATTAAAGCTGCCCCGGTCTTCCGGCACCCCCATTGTACCTTTGCGACTCTGTTCCCGCAGCCTTCTATTTATCAGGGAGCCAATGGCTGCTGCCGTTTCCACTGACAAGCTTCGTGTCACTGTGTCACCGGAATCGAAATCGTTTGATTTTTCTTTTTTCTTTTCTCGCGTGCACAGGGCCGGCTTATCAAATGAGGCTAAAAAGGGAATTTTTTTTCAAATTTTTCGGCCTCGTTATGCAAACACGAAACTTTGGGGTAATAAAATAATATAAACGTTAGTGACTCGGCAACTACCCCCCCTGCCCTGGAAAAGGGGTTGGTCATGAATTTACTTCGGGAAAAGGAGCTGAGAAGGGTTAAGGACGCGTATCATACCAGTTGATTAATGTACTTCACCCGTATCCAGTACGCAACCCCATAGGATATACAAGGGTACCTCGGACACGCGTATCATTTGTTACCCACCCCCCTATTTGCTACCCCCCTTCCACCTCGTTCACCCAAACCCACCGCCGGAACCACCCACGCAAACCGCAGGGCTAATGATCATGAATTTGTAATGACGCGAAACCTTCTTCAACCCTTGCAGCGCGGAGAGGCTGGAACAAATGAAAAGCCCAATTTCCTATACAGTCACCCTAATAATCGATCATCGAGAGCATTCGGTCTGGCCAACTGTAAACAAAAAAAAAACCATTTCTTACATCCCTTAACCCTTAATCTCAAATTGTCGCGTGGTACCAGCTTGAAAAAAAAAATTTTTGATTCTTCACGTCTTTGCATAATTTTTCGACTTACGGTCCAAACGCGACTCCAGCTACTGGATGAAGTTTTTGATTTCCGGTTCCCTTCGGGTTGTCATCCTGATCAGAAGCTGTCGGGTCGTTTCGGTGGAGTTGACTCTGTTCCATCTAAAGTCCCAGGTCATACCGGGTTTTCCGTGAAAAAAGAATTGGCTGGCGGGCGTCTGCGGATGGACCAAGGATGATGACGTAGGTTAGCTCTTTGACTTTTGGTATCGGCGCCCTGTTAAGATAATACCTTCCAGTACCTAGATACGATCCGCTACCTGGGGTAGCAAGTCTATATTCAGACGCGGTACTTACTAGCCACGTATCTACGTCGTCTCTAGTGCACATACGTCAAGAGAGAGTAGGTGCACGTATATAGCATATGAAGAGCATACCATAGCGTAGGTATGTACGAGAGGCGGGTTGGTTGCGGATAATTCAGGCAATCAGCGTAATGTTGCGGCGGTGAGGACCCTCCAACCCCTGTAGTACATACCTACCAACCAACCAGCCAGCCAACCAACCAACTGAGCTCTGACGTTGGTATGCGTGCCGGCATATGTGTTGCTGAGGTTTCAAGCATCCCTCTAGGTACACCAGGTCCAGATCATCGAACCAACACCCTTGCGGGAACGCATGCGGCGAACCGAACCCTCTGCACGTGTACCTAGGTAGTGGCTATAGTAGCTATAGCCACGGCATACGTGGTACATAGGGGCACTGCTACCGGCGATGGCGACACTGGTGGTGGTGGCTGAAGGCAAAAGGGGTGGTTCCAGGGGCGCAGGACCGCGTGACAATGCATCGAGTGCTCTCGAAATATTCCCGCACGATGCACCACGACTCTACGCCATTGGCCGATGATCGCTTGCTATTTTCGTGTTTTCTTTTTTTTTTGAGTCTATGATTTGGGAGAAGATTAAGATGAATTTTCTTGTTTTTACCAAGTTTTAGGTTTTTTTTTGGCTAGAGGTGGATTTTTAGGGTGATTTTTTGAAGGAGGGTGCTACACGTAATTCGTTTTAAAGGGTGCACCGAGTATGTATGGACCTGGGTACCTATGGCCGGGAGATCCTTTCAGACACAATCTCGGGCTCACCTAATCCCCGGGAAATCCGGAAACCGAGGCGACCGCCTACTTTTTCTCCGTCTTCTCATCATAGAACAAGAAGATCTAGGATTTCCGTCTTTTCATCGGGCAACTGGCTCTGCCGTTCGTGAAATTGGATACACGGCTAGTGGATCGTCGTAGGTCTTTTACGGGAGTAGACGGTGGTCCAGGGATGCTGCGAGGACTGGTAGATTGGAGGATGGACGTTTAGGTGGACCCATCTTTATAATCAGGAAGTCATCTTCATTGTGATCTTTTTCGCAGGTCGCGAAAGACCAAAGGGGATGGTCTCATTGCGTACGTGTGTCAGGTATAACTGTGGTGTAGTATGGTTTTTTTTTTTTTTTTTTTTTTTTTCCGTTAAGGGATGAAAAATCTAAGAGGAAGAGTTCCCAGATGGATAACGGAATTAGGATGTACCAGGGAAACACGTGTCCCGCTCCCCCTTTAATTATACCATCATTTTCTTTCTTTCTTCTTTTTTTTCTTCTCTACCCTCAGAAGCCGACGTTATCAGCGCCCACCAATCGCTGAACTCTCTTTGGGAGGACGCTTTATTTTTCGCTGCTAATTTCCTCGGTCCTCGGATTGGGAAAAACAACTGCTCACCCGCTGATAGCGATTCCTTGGGTAAGGACTTGAAAGGTAGATTTCTGGGGGGTAGTCTTACTTTAAGGGTCCTTCCTGACGACTTAAAATCCCGCGAATTCTCCTCCCTCGTCTTCTCTCTCTCTCTCTCTCTCTCTCTCTCTCTCTTGCACCCTCTCGATTCTCCTTTCTAGTACTACTCACGGACATTCTCCCTTTTTCTTTTTTCTACTCCTCGCTCCTTCGTGCTCCCTCTCTCTCTCTCTCTCTCTTTCTCTCTGCCACCCTCTAGGAAACCCTCCACGAGGAAGAGGGTGGCGCACCGGGGCCGCTTTGAAAAGACTCAAAATTACTTTCTGGATAAGCTGGATTAGGCTCGCTCTCGTGCTGCGCCCCAGATTAGACCGGTGACACTCACGGGCTGCGATTCGCTGCCGGCTTGTTTTTTTCCTCCCCCCCCCCCCCCCCCCCGGCAATTTTACTCGGCCGTTTTTTTGGATTTCCGCTGAATTTCATTAATCGACATACGCGACTTCGACCCCTCGATCGACCGTGTTCCCGCGTTCGTAAAGTCGCAGGGGACCAATGGCCATTAGGTTTTCGAACACGGTCCGTGCACTCGTATACAATTTTCGGGGGGGGATGTTCGCAGTAACGCTGCGAATTTGATTTTCCTTCGTGTCTTTTTTTTTTTTTGTGAAAAAAGAAAAAATCGAAATTTAATTTGTAGTCGAAGTCAGGAAGCCATCGAGGATAGGACCAAGTCGCATTGGTAGGCACTGCACAGGCTGAACTTTAAGAGGGTTGCTTTGTCGAGGCGTTCGCTACCCTTTAAAGCGCCTCCTGTCCTCGCTACCTCCCTTGCTTTCCACCCCTTTGGCACCCTCTCCACCCCTCGACCACCCCCCAACACCCCCCCCCCCCCTCCCATTACCTCACTCACCCGGGCCCTCCTTTCGTCCCTTCTCTCCTCTTCTCAGAATCCACCCGACCACCCCCCACCTACCCACCCACCCTTGCACGAGAGAGAGAGAGAGAGAGAAGGGTCCTCCGCTCAGCGAAACCCGAGGGCGAAACCAAGGAGACCAGATTAGAAGGGGCGAATCCCAGCCTCCGTTCAGAGGAGCCCAGACTTTCCGAGGCTGAGTTAGAGATTTCCAGTCGCCTCCTATCCTCCCTTTCACTACCCTTGCGCAGCCCTTCCGTCCTCCACCCACGCGAACCAACCCTCCTTGAAACAATGATGGAGGTTAACTTCGAAAATCGTGAGAACTTCCACGAGAGCTTCATATATGGAAAATACAAGAGTTCCGCAAAAGTGAATCCAGCGCATCATCCCCTGTGGAAGCTGTTACTAGAAATTTATCAGGCGCAAATAATTTTCAATTTTAATTCCCCCCCCCCCCCCTCCCCTAAAATGTCTCAAAGCGTTAATAATAATAAGTAGAAAAAGAAAAAAATTTTTTTGAAAAAAACCAAAAATAATTATTACCAAGGTAATCAAGGGTTAATCTTCGCAGTAGTAAGGGATGACGCGTGTTCGTGGAAGCCAAGCATCATGAGCACCCTCGGTACTTGTTTTTTCCCCTTCTTTCCTTTTTTTTTCCCCTTTTTTTGACAATATTTTGCGTAATTGAGCAGCCGCAATAAATCTCCCTTGAATTATAACCGTTCCGGTAAAATAACTGAAAACTGTCCAGCTCCTCCCATCCATTATTTACATCGTTTAGCGAATTTTACTCTTTGGAGGTTTCACGGTGCGCATGCGCGCACGCTTTCATCCCCTTTCCTTCCCCTGTACCAACACTCTTCTATCTCCTCGCTATCTATCTTCTATGTTTGCATATATATATATATATATATATATATATATATATATAGATAGCTACGTACGATACTCACTAGGTAGACCCACCGAATGTCCCAACAAATACTCATACGCCGAGGACACGCGTGATGGATTCCGCAGGAACGAGTGAATTTACGATTTCATTGAAATTTCACTCGCTAATCGCTCGTCGCTGCGTCAAACGTTTCCGCCTGTCCGTTCGATCGAATCCGCTGAACTTTTTCCAATGAAAAACGAGCGCGTAGCACTTTTACGAAAAAATCCATTTCACTCGAACGAGCTAGAACTGCATAAACGTCTGGTGAATCAATACGGAGTCGTCTTATCGGTCGATATTTCGAGTTTATTAGAAACACGACCTACATTAACTCTTATCAGTGACCCATATACACGTAAGAAAATATACTAGATATTTTATCGAATTCTAATACGATTAGACGAATTTTCGAAAGATCATCTTATATCTGTCCAAAAATATTTTACCCTCTACAATCGTAACCCAAATCCATTGCTATCAATGATAACCATCGATCTGTACTGTATAAGCACGATAAAATCCGAAGCACTGTTTGTCCTATTCCCTTGCATTGTTTTATTAATTCTTTATCTCTCTCGCACCCCAAGAAAGAACCGGACGTTACCAGATGCTCGAGGTAGGCGTCTTTATCGACTTCCGGGCCTCGTACAGTTTCCTGTTATACAAAACGTAGAAGCGTCCCGACGCTTACCGACTGGCCGTCGCTTTGCTGTCCGACAGACGTCCGCCATTCTATTGTTTCGAAATGGCGCGTTATCAGCCAGCGTAATCAGGCAGGTAGCTATATCCAGTGCGCGCGGATACTGTATTCCCTGTATACCTATATATACTATATAGGCACCGAGAGAGAGACATAAAATAAAGGTAGAGAGATAGAAAGAGAGATCAAACAGCGAGAGCAATAAAAATACATACAACGATCCTGTATATACATATATACAGATATGGACCAGTTGGATGCTGGGCATGATGCTGAGAGCCATAGGAGATGCAGGAGGTCGGTACAGGAGTTAGAGTAGGATGCCGGAGGTTCGTGGAGGTTGGAGGATGAAACGGTGGAGAGGAGTAGTCCCTCCGATTGGTCCATGCCGGGACCCCAACCTCCGGCACGCACGTAACGCGGCCAGATCGATACGCACTGCCCAAGCCCGCGTTTCTCCGCACTTACACGCTTATGTACCTACCTATATCTATATACTATATATATATATCTATACGGTGTACACATATTATATATATATATATATATATATATATATATATATATATATATATTCCAAGGTACCTACTTACCTATACCTACACTTCGCGACAGCCTCCGGCCTCCTCTTTCTCGCCACCCTATATACGCGTATACGTTACATACCCAACTGCCCTTTAGACAATTCCGCGACATTTCGAGGTCGTACCTCGTCCGAACGTCAAATTCCGAGCCCTTTGACCACTCAGAGTGTTTACCGCCATTTTCTTTCCTTTACCTTCTTTTTTTTCCGGCATTTAAGTTAATTTTATTCTATTACGTCAACTATTGCCAGGGACTCTCCAGAATAGTGCTTAATGGCAGCTCTAGGGTTGCTCGTGGTTTAGGGGCGGTTTTTTCTTTTTTTTTCTTTCGATTAGGGTTTAATCCGATTCCAGAGCCCGTAACGTGGACGGACACTCGCGTCGGCGGTTGAACATTGTACTTACATGGGAAAGCTAGAAATCTGTTTAATACGACGTAAGAGAGGCCCATGCCGGACAATGCCGAAGAATAAACCCATAGAGCCGGGCTGACTTTTTGTTTCCGCAAAGCGCACGGGGTTGGCCTGACAATCTTCCCGCATTATGCGGACGTCGTTATTGTCTTGGCGGGACGCAGACGCACGCGTGTAACGCGGCACCGGCCCCCCTCCGCCCGTCCTAATGGTTGACGTTATTAGCTGGCATTACGTAACGATCCGTGAATACGAGATAGACACGAGGTAATAGATACTGCAATTAATCGCCACGGGGTATCCGGGGATGGTTACGTCGTGAGAATCTGTCTGACTTCGCGTGGCGGATACGTCGCTTAAGGGTGGAAACGTCAGATCCACATATCGTCACACAGAAATCGTGTGCGATTCATATAGTACCGATTAAAAATGACACCCCCTATAAAATACACGGATAGGCTGATCACGTTACTTTTCATCGATTTAATTATCTTCCCGTAGAATTTTTCTCGTCACCCACGGAGACTCTTTGCCTCCTGGCCGGGGCCCATAGTAAGGGTTGCTTGGATTTGCACGAATGGCAGCCATTCATCCCTTATCCGCGAATGGCTCCTCTCGCGACCCAAAGAACTTCCCATTGAACTGGGTCCATCCCCAATTCTTACGTCGCCGGAGGCCCCCGTCACTCCTCAACCGTTCATCATCCGGCTCCACGACTTTCAACCTATCGATGATAAATAATGCCTAGACGCTCCTATACACCTAGCTCGATCCTCGTCCTTTGCGCGCTGCCCCGCGTATATCCGTCTCTCTCGCTCTCGCACGCTCGGCACGAAGGAGTACGGAGCTCTCTCACGCTCTCTTGGAAACCCGCTAATATTTTTCATCGTCGTCGCGTGTGTGCATTCTTTGCGCGTGCGAAAAGATGAGTGTCTGAAAAAGCGACGTGGCGTAAAGAGGGGTTGGCG
>JARQTC010000116.1:90327-126702 GCA_030142495.1 Cephus runcator | reverse complement strand
TGGAAAGGTAAGGGGCGGGAGGGAGGGTTCATACGTAACGCGAGAGGGTGGCGAGAGAGGTTTTTAGAGGAGGAGGAAGAAAGGGAGGAAAAAAAGGGGTGGAAAGGAAAAAGAGGGAGAGAAGGGCGCTCGCAGCCCTCGAGAGCGACGCGTATAACTGGATAAGCTGGCGGTTTGTCGCTCGCCGAGGTTTTCACTTACTTTTTACTCGATGTTGCTTCCAGCCACCCCCGAAGGATGGGGATGATGTATGTGCCACGTGATTTATACCCCGGTTGAGGACACGGGGGGGGGGGGGGGGGGGTGGGTTGGTCGCTACGTGGGGATGATGTTTTTGCATCTCCCAATTCCTATCGGCAGTATTTGAAAAATCTGGAGATACCCGTGTATGCGTGTAGACGAGAGGACCGATTGGGGATCGGGCATTAGTCGTTCGGTTTAAGGGATGCAAATTTTTACGAAAATTCACCAGCCTCGACATCTCGGCAGGAGTGCTTGCCGTGGGGTACTGGAGATACCCCTTTTGCACGTACTCTGGGTATACGGGGTTAAAGCGGCGACTGGTACGTATCAGCCCATATGGCTAAGGGTAGTTTTCCATCGAAGATTCTTAACGCCTATGGTTATCAGTGACTTTTTTCGTTTTTTTTTTGCCCACCCCTAATGCCAAGGGTAGGGTCTCTACGCGCTCGTCCAGGACACCCACTCCTGTGGGTATGCTCCCGGTTCCGAGGGAGTCAAACCCAGTCTCCTTCTCCGCCATTCAGGAGATACAGTCACCCACATAAATAAACTCCGTACACACAGCATCCAACGTACGTACGCGCGCTTCCACGTATCACGGGATATTTTCCCTTCGCCAAACACGCAGCCCGTCAAAATCCAGGCAGGAAGTCTCAGTATGGGAGCAGTTTCCGGCCCTGGCCGAAGCACACACGTCATTCCAGGATATGTGGATCTTGGTCGCGAAGTGGTGCATATGATTTTCACCGAGGGGATCGCCCGACGCCACCCTCTCGCATAATCGCCAAGCGTAACCAAGCCCCGCTGCCCTATACTCGATATACGTATATACGTAAACTCGTTGGGGTTATAAAAAGGTTTTTTAGAAAAAAAAAAATAATAATAATATTTACCCATCCGCCAAGTATAGTCTGTCCCAAAAATGATTCATTGCCAGTGAATTAGGCCGTGGGCTTACCAGGAATTTTTTAGACAGTACCTACCAGACATACGGATATCGATACCCTCCTTGTATGGCATGTGACATATGTTATTACACGTATGGTAATATACTGTAGATAAGGTATACATACGTTTTCCGTGTGTAATTGCGTATTTACCGTCTGCGTCTGTTTCTGGGTAAAACGCGATGCTAATTGTCAGACGTCGAAGACGCGATACGTGGGTGGGAGGAGAAAGAGGGGCATGGATGGAAAGTTGGTAAATTTTGTTTACCTCATCTTGGCTTTTTTTTTTTTTTCCCCCTTTTGTGGCTTACCGCGAAGATTTCTCAAAGTGGAAACCGGGCCAGGGGAATACCGAAGTAAGGGACGCGGATTGAAGTGCGGTAAAAACGCCGCAAGAGCCGTTTCGGAATTGCGGTGGAATGAAGTGGGGGTGGTAAGAGGGGGGAGGGGGGGGGGGGGGCGGCCGGGACGGATGCGTTATGGAAAGTCCAGAAATCCGTACTGACGTAATCTCAACGAAACTCCGGATGCCCGAGTGTATAATTAGCATGAGAATAATACCGCTCGCTTTCTTAATCAAACTTTTTAAATAGGTTTTTCACGGAGGAGAGAAAACGAAAACCCGTTGAATTTTTTAATACGAAATGCTAATCGACTAATATCCATTGCCTTACTCAGCCCCGACCATTCATACGGTAGAATTCGGCCGATCCCGGCGAAGGCGTTATCACCGGTTCGCAATGAAAACTTGGAAATTAACATTAATACCGTAGATAAGGACATTCGAGGAGACCGAGAAAAAGTAGATGCTCGATAGACTATATATATATATATATAGATGTATTATGGGATGTGGATAAATAGAGGATCCATTCGTGAATACTCGACTGAGCTCGGAATCGATCGGGTGCCATTCTCGGTTCTTCGAATTATTATTATGGTTATCATCCCTGACCGTGACGTATCGGAATGGCTTTTTATTAATGGTGGCTTATATACATATATATATATATATATATATTCGGAGAGATGGTAGACCTATGTGTACGAGTGCAAATTAGAAACGTATTTATCAGTTCACCCCCTCTTTTTCCACCCCCCCTCCCCCCCCTAGCTACAGTGGCCGCTCGTTAATTCCTCGTATGAATAATACAGAGAGGGATGGAAAGAGAGAGAGAGAGAGAGAGAGAGAGAGAGAGAGAGAGAGAGAGAGAGAGACTAGTGCTATACGCCGTTACGGTATAATTCAATTGTCATTCGATTCTCCACGCTTTGTCTGTCTGTCTGTTCGTCCCATCTACAACCACCCCCAGCCACATCCCCCTTCGGTTCCCCAGCACGTTAAAAAGCGTCGAACAACCCTTTCGCCGGATTTTCCCATTTCGATAGGAATGTACTTTCGGCAGGCTATGAATATTGACGATGACAAATTTAACAGGAAGATCGACAGAGCCGATTCGACGCCATTATAATTTCTCTCAATTGTTAATAATGAAAAAAAAAAGTCATCCCTCCTCGCGGCAAAAAAAAATCGAATTCGACCTTCATTTTTTTTTTTTTTTTACGTTACGCAGTTGGTCACACTCATCCTGTTGGGCTCGAGAGACAGAGAGAGAGAGAGAGAGAGAGAGAGACGGACTTCTTATCCTTCGCGGTGACAATGGCGGACATGAGAATTCCGTCACGAGCGTAACGCGTCGCGGCACGCGTGATATTCGTGACACATCCAGCGGCGGCTCGCACGTCGGGACGCCGGAATACCATTATCAGATAATGGCGGCAATTAACCGGCGGCGTGCATAAATCTTGGCGTGAAAGGACAGGATGCCATATTTAAATAAATAAGTAGCGTCATTGTGCGATGGGGCGAGGAGGCGTCATCGGGACTCAACAGTGTTGTCCTCGACGCGTCTCCTCGGTCCGAAAAAATGCTAATCAGTCCGAAACGAGCGTGCGGAGCCACTAGGAATGACGGACGAGATGAGAAGCCAGCTGAAATGCTCGGTAATTTATGCGACACGGCTGCCATACTGAAAGCGCCGCTTAACGAGGACAAATTTCTTTGACGGGGAAGAAAAAGAAAAAAGAGATGAAAAAAAATGAAGAAAAAAAAAAAAAAAGAATAAACATTAAGGATTCGTAAGTCCGAGCTTGGCGATACGTACTCGTCACTTTTTTTTTTTGTCATCCTCCTTTTCGACTCCTTCGGATCGGTTGACAGTCCCGACCAGTCACTTTAGCCGTTGGGCAGATGAAACATGAGAAAAGAGTTGGAGAGATGGAGAAGCGGAAGTGACGTGACTGGAGGGGGGGGGGGGGGAAGAAAAGAAAATGGCGGTTTCTCCTCGTTGACTCTCTGGACGGCTCTCGCTATTGAATATGACTTTTACTATGGGCTGTTACTGTATGTAAGGACCAGCGTGCGTTTGGGTGCATATGGGATGCGTGATGGAAAAATTTTGGAAATTTTTTTTTTTGAAAAAAAAAAATTTCTTCTCAATATCATCGTGGGTGATTTTGGGGTGGGGGGGGGGGGGGGATGAAGTTTGTGGAGATTTTTTTTTTCTCTCGAGCTTCCTCGATAACGGTCGACCGCACGGGACGCGTGGCTGCACATTCACCCTCTGCGTCGCGACGCATGGCGTCCCGGCGAGGAACGTTAACGTAACGCGACGCATCGCAACGCGCAGGGGATGATGTGCAATCTATCGAAAGATATTCATGGGGCTGGCCGCTGGCCCCATCAGCCATAACCGTCGCGTCACGAATGTCTTATTGATTGCACCCGTCTCGCCCCTGCGCCACCCCCCGGGGCCCAACCCCTTCCAGCTGTATGGGAATAACGCGAAAGTCAGACCGGAAGTGGGGAATATGCCTTTCCAGATCGCCCTTTACCGTACCTAGAACTTACACCACTCGTGCAGCTTCGGATAGTTTCCTACCCCCTGCTATACGTAGGAGTCTCTCTTCATCCCTTTCTTACTTATATCGTATCCCAGTTTCCACTGGACCCTTGACCCTCGCTGTGAATCCTTATGGAATTTCACTACGCGTATCATTTATCACGCCAGTACCAAGGATTTCGCTCGTGACGCGAGGATACTTCTGTCCGAGTCCAAGTATGAAATTTCCATTGGTCCAGCGAGGGTAGGTATATTTGACCACCCTTGTTTTTTTTTTTTTTTTTTTTTCATCATCAAAATATTAAATTTTATCCCATTACAATCTGATCTCGTAATTTGATAATGGGATATCGAGATAAAGAAATCGTGATGGTATAATTGAAAGTGAGAGTGAGAAGAAATGTATGAGTGAAATTTGGTGGTATCGTGGGGGGGAGGGGGGAGTGTGTAAGCCTGGGATCGTGAGGCATCATGACTGCATGGCCATGGCATTCAATATACTCACGCCGCGCCTCATTGTGCCCCACTTGACTTTGTTGTTGGGGCTTTTGTGCTGTTTTCTCCCGAACGGCATTCTTTGTCGAGTTAATTATTCGTTTTGTTGCTTAACAGCCGCGAGATTTCTCAAACGGGGCTTGGCGATGACTCGCGGCCAGGGCCGTACGGGTCAAGGGGGAGGATCAGGGCCGAGAGTAATGTGGTTGGAGAATTTTTCGTAGGCCGAGGGCTACGTTTTATTTTCTCATTAAGCCGTTTAGCATGCTGACCCAGGTCATGGTCGTCTCATGAAAATCCTAATGATCCTTTGTATCCGTAAAGAGGCTGGATACCGTGCGAAGGAACATTGACGGCGTGAGAATATAAGATCCGTGTAATAATTGTTTGACAAGGTGCGAATTTTATTTGTCGGGGAGGGAAAATGTTGTTTTGATAGGGAACGAAAAAAAAAAAAAAATTTGAGATTTCAAGGGGTGCTCGAGAAGTTGACAGTGATTCTATGGTAAGTAGTGATATACAGGGGTGGGTGTACAGTAGCTCCTAGAATTCCAACCCCATATAGACCCAGCGGTGGTACAGGCGACTAGGGGAGGCAGCCCATGGAGCGGCGTTGCTAATCCGACGCATAGTTTATACGTCATTAAACCGCGCCAGGGGCGGCGCGGAGGGGGGGGGGGGGCGGCACGCGCGGAATCCGCGGACGTCACGGCGTATATTGCCGCCTCCAGGGCCGTCACGGGGGATGCTTGAGGGCTCTGCGGTGTGCTGCACAACCCTCGCGAGAGCTGTCACGGCGAATCATCCCCTGGAGATATGACAGGAGCCTCCAGGGGCGTCTCATCTCGTGGCCGAGGGTGACGCCGACAGACGCCAACAGGCGTCGATCGTCGTCCGACCTCGAAATCGAGATTAAATGCCGCTCGGGTCTCCCTTCGGACACCGGAAGAATATATCCTGCCAATACGAACATGGACGATACGAAAAACCACCCTCGGAGAGGAGGTTGAATTCATGTTTTTGAAAATTATTTTCCATATGTATTATATACACCGAAGTATTCGTATCCAAATATTTGATGCGATATTATATTTTTTTTGGAAAATCTATCGCTCGCAGTAATATTGATTAATGAAAAGAATGGGGATAAAATATTTTTGTAATTTGAAAAAAAAAAAAATTTTTTTTCCAAAATCTAGTATCGCTGCCTCTTGATTTTGCAATGAAGCCCAAGTTGAGATTTACTTGGAGGAATTCGTGTTCAGAGACTCCCAGTGAGGATATACGAGTCGTTCAAGGTGGCGCGGCGAAGAGGGGGTTCAGAGGGTAGCGAGGAGAAATGGTAAGAGAGAGGGATGGAGTGACGGTGAAAGGGGGTAGGTGGGTGGCGTTGGGGGGTTGTCGGTAGAGGAAGGCTGTGCAAAGGGCATCATTCTAATTGCCCCGGACTTCCTTTCATCCCCTTTGTGCGACCCCCGGGTGCGCTTCCTCATCCGACCCATCCCACCCCGGGGCGAGCGGCTCTAAGTCATTTCTGCGATTAATTTTTCCTTCCAATTTGCACGCGGCAGTAATTAAGGGGCTGGAGCGCAGTACATCATTTTATGCCCCGTGCGGGGGGCGGAGTGGGTGGTTGGCATGAGTCTCCTTTAAAACAAAGCCGGATATCTTAACAGCGAAAAAAAAGGGCCATGAAAACCGTCCGTCCCCTTCATCACTGGCGAACGTTATCATGCAGATAAAAAAAAAAATTTCAAAAATATTCAAAATCACCAACGTGCACCCAGCAATAATCTTTATACACGAAATCCACCCTTTTCCCATAAGGATTCGCTGTTTCGTTCCTAGTGGATATTTTCGCAAACGTATCTCGCGTCACTGTATCCGGTGTACCGGGTAAGGAAAAAAAAAAAAAAAAAAAAAAAGATATAAAGAAGAAAAAAGAAAAAGAAAACGATAGAACGAGGGATAAGAGATGCTAAGAGAAGCGTCGGGGGTGGGTCGAGGGATGTAGCTGGGATGGGTAAATAAAAAAAAAAAAGTAAAAAAAGAATAGAGAAACCCTCCGAACTGCAGACTGCGAACAGATTCGTTTCAAGCCGGCGAGTTCACAGTTTAGGAGGCTGAAACGTAGCGTAGTGGCGCGGGCCTTCGAGGTGTTTAATAAAGATAATGCCTGAGCCGGGTGGATTGGGGGTGGCTCGGGTCGGGACTTTGCTCATTCACCCACTCGCTCGTTCGTGAGTTCTTCCTCGTGAATGCACTGAATGCCTTTCTCTACTCTCTCTACTCTCTTTACTTTCTCCTTCTTTTTTCCCTCTCCCTCGCTCTGGCCCTGCCTCCACTCGGTCTGTCCTTCTCTCTCTCTCTCTCATTCCACGACTGTGTACCTCGCACGCATCCCATGTATCTGCCCATCGTATCCCTGTACTAGGTATACACGTACACGTGGCGTTTATCCTGACCGACGGTCGCAAACTGTGAACTAGCCTTGAAGTAAAGATTAACACGATAAACTTACAGGATTTCTAAATATTTTTATTACATAATTTTTAGAAAATTCCGTCATCCTCCCATACGAAAAAAATCTGATTGGTCCAGATGCTGTAATTTGGATCGCTCGAAGATAAAAAAAATATTCCATGAAAAATGATCGTTATTTAAAATAGATAATATCCGAGACAAGCGTTTCGGAAAGATTAGGAAAATTTTTCGAGATCAAAAAAAAAAAAAAGAGATGACTTTGAAAGGATGCTGAGCTAGGAGCATGCGTTTCCAGCAGAGTGAAATCTGTATGTCGGCGATGAAGAGACGGCTAGATGTTTGGCTGACTGACTGGCTGGCTGGCTGGGTTTTGCTGCATCGAAACACGTAAGTTCCAGGAGGGCAATAATAGATCCCACAATGCCACGCGAGCTTTTCAGGGCTCCGGGGGTTGGGAGCCAGTCGGAGAAGGTTCGCGTGTACGGAGTTGAATGAGAAGGTGGTGGAGTCGACCAGAAGGGTGGGTGTGTAGTACAGGGCGGCGGGAGGGTAGGGTGGACGGCGCAGTAGCTCATCAACTAATGGCCCGCACCGGAACTGAACTACCTTCGTACGTACTCGCGGTACCTGCTACTCTGGCAGGTACATAGAGAGAGGAGGCTCGCGAGTACCCGCGCCCCCGGCCCACCCCGTACCTTTCTAACCAGCTCGCAACCCCTTTCACGCGATATATGTGGCAGCCCAGGTACACAGAGCATATTCACCGGCAGCATTCAGAAGTACACATTACTACCCCTATCTAGGTTATACAGCAGTGCCTACTCCATTTCAAATATTTGACATTATTTTGAACCCCCCCCCCCCTCAGCCCCCAACAACAGTCCGGCCCTGACTGGGGACTAGTACGAGCCAACGGGAGACCCGTGATCGGGGTCTATTTTATATATAAAAAAAATTCCCCTGAATTCTTTTTATTATTACCCTTATTTTTTCTTCATTACTTCCTGGGGGGGGGGGGGTGCACCGACCCGGGATCCTTAATAAGGGACGATCGGCTGACGCCGTAGGACAAGTTGATCCTGGCTCGTCCGTCTGGCTTAACTCGTCGCGAGTTTCGCGGGCGGTGAGTGCCAGGAAGTAAGAAGGGTTGCTTTCTGTCGCAGTGGGGTAGAGGATTCACATAAATCCACCCCCTCCGATCCCCCCCCCCCCCCCTCATCGCCAGAGGAACCAGAGACACCCTGGTCCAACCTAACCCGTGGAAACCATGAATATTGATCATTCCCATTCTACGCGTACACGGGGTATATACACCCGACGTCGGATCCCGGTGAGTTCACAGGGTACTTCTGTCTTAAACGACAGACAGGAGGAGAGTCCTTGTACCAGATGGGCAGGAGGACTGTTACGAGGGTCCTAGATATCAACCACGTGGACGACGGATTCCATTTATGTCCTGACTTTATCTTGACGGCATCTAGTTATGCCGAGCACGATCTACTCGAATCCGGACACCCTTATGTGCACCTTCCACGGTATGAAATTTTTTTTTTCTTTTTTTTTTTTTAAATAACGTACGTCAATGCGCCCACCTTCACCCTCTGGAATTGTCAGGATTACAAACAGCCGCCATTCTTATAGCTACAGATTTCGCCAGGACGTCCACGTGGGTGTCGGCATTGTTTCTCGATCCTCGTACGCTTATCTGGGGACTTTTAATGTCCCTAGACAAACGAAATCAATCCTATGCATTCCTATTGATTGTCTTCGATCCGTAACACGTGTCTGTGGGATGTTTCGTCGTTTTCGTTTTTCCATCCTACCCGGTACATGTAAAACGATGCGTATACAGGGAGTCGAGGAGTTTTTAGCGCTTCCAGAGTTGCCATGACGACAACGGTAGGCCGTTATTAATCCCCGACAGGGAGTACCGAAGAATGATGAAGAGAAGAGAGAGAGAGAGAGAGAGAGAAAGTGGTCCACCACCCTCATCTCTCCCAGGAGCTTCGGATTCTCTGATTTTCTCTCTCTCTCTCTCTCTCTCTCCCTCCCTTTAATTCTACCCCTCTCGGCCTCTTTCTCACTCTCCCTTTTTCTCCCCTATTTTCCTTTCTCTATCCGAGAACGACGCGCGAGACGGAAACAGAGAGTCCGGGGAATTAGGAGAGACTCTCCGTCATTATACTCCCATCATTCACTTCCTTCTTTGCTTCCTTTCACTTCTGCCTCCCTATATATTCCTTTTCCGCCCTGAAGGAACCTCATCCTCGTCATCCAACCCGTCTAGCCACTCCCGTTTCCTTGGCACACTCTTTCGCTTCCCTTATCCTGGAAGCTGCGCTCGTCTCTCAGGCCAATACCTACCCTTGCTGTATTACGCGCTCGTCCCGTTAATCTCAATTTTTGCATTTCTCTTTAAACAACTTGACCCGTGATTTTCTGCGATATCATTTTCATTATAATCTTCGATCATTTGCACCAAGTCGTGTGTTTTTATATATATATATATATATATATTTAAAAATATTAGTACTCTTCCATGGATACCATTACAAACTTCAGTTGCAAAAGTCACTGGAATTCTCGACTGCACACGGTATAAATACAAGGGGTCCAGAACAGTTCTGAATCGTGGACGGTGAATTTTTTTTTTTTCCATGACGTCCTGTTTCCGGTAAGGAATATCGACGGCAGACGGTTTAAACTCACTGAGACGAGTTTTATTTTTATTTATTTTTTTTTTACCAATATACAGCAATCCGTTTACACTGTTTACGGTTGCCTCGCTCTGTATGGTATATAGGTATACAGGTACTATACGCATGCTTGCCATCGAACGGACAGTGGCGGCCATTCTGCATGTGTGGTCCCTGACGCAGGAGAGAAATAAAAGTTTAAAGTTCCAACTCGTTATTTATCGACGCGTAGCACCCGGCTCGGCTGTCAGAAGGCATTATTTACGCGTTTCGCGAGCGGACTATTAATCCGAGTCGATATGCGGCCGGAAGTGCGAGACTCTCGACGTTGAAAAGTCGTCGTGCGAGAGAGAGGGAGAAAAGGGCTCTCTGTCTCTCAGTATCGTATAAGTAACAATACAAGGAACAGAGCGAAGAGTCGACGGTGGCAACAATTTTTCTTGGTCTCCGACCCAGTTGGTTGGACCCGGTACCGGATGGGCACCAGTTGGTACCAAAGTCGATATTGGCGTACCGGAAGTCCGGTACTGGCGCATCAACGGTGCCTTGTTGAAATATCATTTTCAACGGTGTCATATTGCCAACCGCGGTTAATCCCGAATGCGAAAGACGTTCCTGGCTGCATTGCGGTGCACTTGGAGAACCTCGGAGTAACGCTGATCTAATAACAGGGGAAACGTTGCCTGAGCGTGTTCCGAGCTGGATTTCATTTTCTCTTGGATAAGAAAAGAAAATTGTGGTAGGAGGGGGGGGGGGGGTCGATCCGGCGATTTTTCTTTTTCTATATCTATATCTTACTCATTCTCAGAAGTCCTCCGAGTCTCAGAGTGAATATCAATCCGTGTTGAAAATTCCCCTAGAAAAGTGTTGCGACCCTAGGGAATTTTTTTTTTTTTTTTTTTTTTTCTTCATATAAATAGTCTCATTTATTTCACGTTAAAGTCTAAATGGGGAAGCGACTGTAAATTTGCTGGTTAATTATTTCCTTGATTCGGTAAATTCCCTTTCCTCCCTCTGCCGTCCCAGGGAGAGCACGTGCTCTCAGTTCTTGATGATTTTATACGATAGAAATGGGATTTTTACGGATTCGGTGACGCTCCACTGTAATCATGAAATTACGCTCGATGATTTGCAACGGAGGGAACCTACGACGGGGTGGCTGAGTTTCACGGACGAACGAGGGCGCTGGGCGTCGCGCTGCCGGAAGTGCGTCTAATGCATCCGTCTGGGGTCACGCGTCATCTCGCTTCCGGTAGGACCATTACTGCGAGAGAAGCTGAACGAAGGGGGAACTCCCGAAGTCGACGTATGGCTTCGGTCGGTATACAGTATATGCTGTATATTAATAATGCTCAGTATCGAAGACGTATTTATACGAAGAAATAATTTTAATACCAAAAAAAATATTATGTAACTTTTTTTTCTTTCAATATTCGTTTACTTAATTTCAAATTAAATTTTAACACGTTGCCTCTAAGCCAAGCACCCTATCGGCGCCAGTGAAGAAAATTTTTCTATCACTCAAATTTTTCCAGCTAATGCAACCCGTGACGTCACGTTTCCAAAGCCACCCTCTTCCATTACCAAGAATAACAAACAGCTCTGTTTATATATTCCGAATCGCGAAAAAGGGGTGGTCGTAGAAATTAAAATTCATCGCCGTAAGCCTTCGTAGCCCGACATGATATCGATTGGATTTTTCAAGGGGGCCTGGGGAGGGTGCAGCAACCCCCAAGTTACGTCCCTGACACTCGAATCCCCGTGTTAAAATGTTTCGCGGGCTTTCGCATGTAATATCCATCCCCGTCGCTATAGCTTGTTGGCTTAATACATTTTATTGCTCGGGAGTGTATTTTTAATTTTTTTTTTAAACTTATTTTTAATAGCACTCTACTTGTCAATCGCACAAATATTTTTTTTTTTTTTACTAACCGAGCACTCGGTTGGTCTATTCGGCTGTTAAGAGATACGGCAACTGCGACACCATGCTGTCTCCTAGAACGCTATGGGGTCAGTAAGGGGATACGGTGCCCCAGTAGAAAAGATTGGCTCAAAGTAACCGACCAATAGGCTCCGAGATCCTTTGTCTTACGAGATTGGTCGGCGCATTGTTTTAAGGGAGGCCCGACGCATGCGTCTTACTACGCGTGGGAGGATCGACTATAGTTCACGTCCCATGAGAGACCAAATGCATATTTCTTTGGGACGCGGAGCGATATTTAAGAAAAGCATGTTGTAATATTTCTTTCGAAAAATTAAAATACTCAAATCTGCCCCGACCCAATGTACACATTGAACATCGTTAAATGCATAAAGTATAAATTTCAGGGAATATTATTATTATTAGTTTTTCCGCGTTGGTACGGCAGAAAAAAAAATATTTTTGAAAATAATTTTTTAATTATATTAAAAAAAAAAAGATAGTACAAAATTATTATTATTAACACGCGCGTTACGCCTAAGCACGGCTACAATACCAAACTATAGAATTTGAAGTAGCTTATGGTTCAACCGATTCGCCCCAGTATCTTTGCCTAAGCAAGTGGATAGTAGATAAATCTATAATCGTTACAGTAGCGGATTTCGAGGGTTCTAATCCGGCAGGGATGAAGATAGTAAAGGACAGTGACGACAAGAGCGACGGCGATGACCGATGGCGGCGAGAGGTCTTGCTTATTAGCTAAATCCCCGGGATAAAATGAAAGAACGGTCCAGCCGGGCACCTGCCTTCAAAGACTGCCGACTCGGGAGTCCGGCATTGTGAGGTAGCATAGCAAAACAAAATGCTCGACCCCCCCGCTGACAGTGGCGAAAAAGTCTCGGTGAGATTAGGTACTTACGCTCATACCATGTCCCACCTAGCCGTATCCCACCTCGGGCATAGCCAGAGGGTGCAGGAGCATACGGAAGCGCTGCCTACTCGAATCCTTTAGTACCTAACTTTTCCCACCGACTAGCAGCGCCGTTAAAGCCCAACGCGGGTAGCAGTGCCGTACTAATTGCCGGAGTCTATGGGCGATTTCAAATAAAATAGAAAAAACATTTATGCACGGTAGCCTATATGGGTACCAGCACGTGGGGACGTTAAAGTAGGTACTGTTGTAACGGCGAGTGGGTGGGAGGCAGGTAAGGGACGGTGGTTAATCTTGTTTTCTCTCATTAAAAATCATCCACCGTATTGTCGCCATAGCACAATACCGCCTTAAGCACAATGCCCGCGAGCGAACCTGGGAAGATTAGCCGGTATTTTCACGGCGCGAAAACCTTCTCTCTCTCTCTCTCTCTCTCTCGTATGCACATAACCACGGCATTTAATAATCTACAGCACTTTAGGTTGTTAATGAGGCGGATATTTATGCGTCACGAGAGGCGCGAATCGCGAGCGAACGAGCCCGGGTAGGTGTAGGAGCGTCAAAGAGAGAGGCGAGTAAAATAATAAGAAGAAAAAAGGAAAAAAAAAAAAATAATAAAAGAGAGAGAAAAGAAATTGAAGAAAACAAAAATGCATAAATGCAGGCACCCGCGGTTCGGAGGCTGTGGCCTGGGGCCGAATCGTGAAAAATCTCTGAAAAGTCATTGAATTCGGAAGCCCGGGGGGCTCGTTGAACCGCGACCGAAACAATTCCGTTGGCGGTCCAATTACTTACAGCAATGCACGTTCGACAGAGGCAAACAAAGAGGCTCGCAGCCACGGCCATTGCCGCTGATTTCATTACTGAATGGACCACCTGGCAAGGATCTAGCCCGAGTCCTTTTTCCGACTGCATTTTCATGCGCGTTTCTGCGCCAGGCGTCTTGCCACACCTAAGCCGCGTTCTCTCGCTCAACATTTCTTCCCTTTGCTTTCAGCGCCACTTTTCGTAGGTGCCACAGCCGCCCCTGCCCGCCGCCCTTAACCCCATCATCCCTTAAATATATATATACACAAATCTCCTACGAGCCTTCACCCTTCTTCCGGAAGCTTTTTATAATATTTTGCGCGATCGAGCAAAGGGGTGGATTTGTTGCGCAATCCCAGTGGCGTAGACGTCATCGGTTAACCAGACGAGAAGGAGATTAGGTTGTAGGTGGCGATAGGAGGGAACGTGTATATGGGGCCGCAGCCAGCGGGCATTAATAAGCGTAATATATTAGGGACTCTTTTGTCAGACAACGGGCGTCTTTCACCGGGCGCGTCATGCCGAAACCTAGAAGCGCGCGCGCGCGCGAGAGAGAGAGAGAGAGAGAGAGAGAGAGAGAGAGAGAGAGAGAGAGAGAGAGAGAGAGAGAGAGGCAGTCGAGCCTCGAGACAAATGTCCTCGCGAGACAAAACAGCCTACTCGGTGGTTCCCGACGACGCGTCACCGTTCGTTAAGTGGTTTTCGGGATTTCGAGTGTGGCCGAGAGACGAGTAGGGGGGCAGGGGGGGGGGGGGGTTGGTACAGAACAGTGGACGTCGCTTCAGGAACGAACGAAGACGAAGGAACAGGGGGTGCCTGTCCGCGGAGCTTCTAAATGGCTGCTGCTTCCACTGGACAGTCGAATGAAAAGATCCTAAAGGAATTCCAAAGTGACATCCACCACGCTTTCCATCATCCCTTTGCCCGCTGGTGCGAGACCATCCGAAAATCCTTTTGAGATGCTGTGACAAAATTTCACTACGTACGAAGACTTGACGTGTATATATATAGATATATAGTAAAAGTCATCACGTTCTATTTTGTCTCTACCCCACTTTTATATGTATGCTGCGTGAATATATCTTCAATTCTTCGTCTCGAGAAGTTAGCTCCGACGGGACACACGTTAGAGGGGATGCTGGTACACGTGGACACGTACCGAGTGCCCGGAGAGCAGATAAACGGATTACGGCCGCTTTGTGTCAACGTGATCCGCTTCTCTTGCAGCCAAATTCAGCCTCCCGTCTCTCTCTCTCTCTCTCTCCCGTGTAACGTCCTGGCTCGTCAATGGGATATTATGCGCTTCAGTGGTGGTAACATTGCAACCGGGCTTCTGGCACGGCTGGTCTGCAGGATGCGTTTCGACTGATAACCAATTTTCATTCGTTTATATACACAGCAGGGACGTAGCTAGTCCCTGTGTATCTACATTCGGTACCGTGCGGATTCGATCTTTTGGGGAGACTATCCTCGCTACTGTTGTACAGTTTGGGTTTTTTTTTTTTGTTATTCATTACGAATATGCATAAATTAATGGGGTTTGACGTATTGTTGTTTTGTTGGAGAACATTTTTTTTTTCTCTCATTCAATTTTATTTACGTATTCTGATTAATGTGTATACGTATAATGAATATATATATATATATATATATATATATATATATATGGTTTACAGTCTCTCTGATTTCCCCCTTTTTGATAGCACTATATACTAGGCTGGTATTCCTTTCGCCATCGAACGCGGCGGGTTCTCATTGTGCTTCTCCCTTAATCAAGGGCTCCCTCTCGCAGTTCGATGCGTATTGATATAACCTCGACGAACGTATATACCACCCTCGCAGGAGGACCCTCCCGTCGTGACGTATTTACATGACAACGAGACGCGCGTGTCCTCAGTATTCGCTAATTAGCTGACGCCACATACCAGCGTGGATTAGCGAGGATATTGGATTTTTAATATAAAAGTCGAGAGACTTTTATTATATTAATTTACGAAGTGCGTTATATTGTATTGCAGGCAATACGGCGTTAAATGGCTAACTGTGATTTGACAGCTGTCAAAGTTTTGCCACGTGGTTGAATATTTAATTAAATGCCTTTGCACGGTTTATTTATGTCGTTGGGTATATACAAATCATTTCGATGATTTTCATAGAGTACTCTAATTTTAATATTTAGTACACGTACGATTGTGCCGTTCATGTGTGGGCATCTGGTAGGGGCACGTGTGTCTACGTGCAAATAGGTCTGTCGGCACTTTGATCTTGTCCTGCTTGAATTCGTCTTGAATTTATTAGAAGGCGATTACGGCAAATCGGCTCTGCAGTTTCGAAAATGGCGGGAAAAATACGCGTAACAGCGGAAACGAGTCACGCGTCGTTTCGGTCGCGAGGTTCTTAATTGTATAATAGGATTTTGAAAAAAAAAATAAAATAAAATTCGAACACCCATACGGCTACTGCGATCAATCGCACTTTGACGGTCAACCCTTAATTGAAAGTCAAGCCTGACTTATGCGACAGTGTCTAGCTGGAGTAACACAAAATTTAATTTTCCAAAAATATTTTTTTTTTCTCCTTGACAATTTTATCTCTCAGGCGATCGTCGCGTGTTGCCTTGTTTCAAAAATTCAAAAAATTCACGCGCATCCCCTGGGTATCCTGGCTGCTGAGTCGACCAGCTTGGTCGCCTGCTGACTAGCTCGCTGATTGCTGCTACATTTTTGATGACCTCGTCCAGACGGCGCAGGGCCAGGGGTTGAGGGTTCGCTCGTCGAAGGGGTCAGAGGGCAGGGTAACTGGCAGAGGGTGGAGAGGTCGGATGGAATGCTGTGCAAAGAGCGAAACGTCGAGATTGATATTTTAACAGGCGGATTGCTTAAGGACTCTTGAGAGTTCAGGAGGCAGACTCATTTTACATCTAAGAAACTGCCATTGATCTGCATCAGGTCAGCCACCGTGACGTCACGCATCCTAAATCGTTATCAATAATGACAAAGATCGTCATCAAACAGCCCGTCTTAATTTCATATCCTGTTTCAGGTATCCATCCGGATGACTGATCCCACCAGCCACCATCAAAAGGGTGAGTCCCAAAAAATAATATTCATCGACAGGCACAGAATCCCCAGATCGTGGACCGTACATCCAAGGATAGCGCCCGTTTGAAAAAAAATTTTTTTTTTTGAAATTACAAAATTAAAAAATCTTACTCAAAATAAAATAGAGGCCAGCGAGCACGGGTTGTGGTACCCAGCTTATACATGTATACGACCAACCGTATTGAATGCTGTATCAGGCGTGAGCCACCCTCTCTGTCGGCTAAATCAAAGTAAACCAGCGCTGACTATAAATGGTGCAGGTAGTAGGGTGAGTTTTGAATTCAGTAGTATACATATACCGTGTACATAATAAGAATAGGTTAAAGCAGGGAGAATGAGAACCGAGTAGACACGTATTAGGCACTATCGCACGTAGGCGTTATTAATCAAGTCATTGCGGCTAACCCGAGCAAGGAACCGGGGCCTTATGTACCGTCTACCATGTGCTGGGGTAGATGTACCTATATATATTCCAATGTATACAACTATGCCACTAGACTCCATATACCAGAACACCTACGACCGCACACCGCTCGGAGTTATTAATAACCGATAATTCGATACGCTTCCAACCGAGCGTCGCTATAGTACGTGTCTAACGTCACGTCCGTTTAGACATATGGCTATTATCTAATCTACGTATATACATACGTATATCGATAGTTCGAACGATACGTCGGAATTCAGGATTCCATTGTTCAATGACAATATTGCGACAAATCGATCGGTTCGACTGTAACTTCGGGAATATATTCGGTAACTGTCACGGCGGCCATGTTGGATTTATTTTAGCCGACAAAACGATCGTATGCTGTGTATCGATCGATGACAGTTTTTATTGAAAATATCGTCGCGTCGATTGATTTCTGTTTTTCAAGGCTGCGCAGGGTGGTTTTTCAAAAGACGCTCCACCCACTTTCTCTTAGGGCTCAGTCGCTCCCATCGTTATCCCATCTTCGGGACGGACCCTCTGTGTTTTGAGTAGTCTATGGATTTGACCGATCGGCCGGCTCAGCACGTGTCAATTGTCGTGAGTTTGACAGTTGGACGACTGACAGGTTGGACGTTTGTTTACGTAAGATTCACTGGGTTAATACGTATGGGGATGGATGAATTTAATTTTGGTGGATTTGGAATTTCTTTGTGACTTTTAATTTTGGGATTGAAGCGTAGGTGCTTTTTTTTTTTGTCCCACTTAAAATGGCTGACCCTCGGTGGTCTTGATATCGTGGATCGTGGTTGGACGAGCAGGCCGACCATTTTAACGTTTCCTCTTCGGCACGACGTTACCTTTGAATAATGCATCGTGCTTTGACGATAGACAGATACACGTATGAGAGCACCGTCTTCGTGGGTGTATGATATACGGGTATGGCGGTGGGGGATCATTAGGCAGGATCCATCACTCGCGCCCCGTGATCCTTGCTGATCTCTGATGACTGATCCGCTCGCGATAGCGGTTCTCAATTTTGGCACTTTGGGTAAGAGAGTGCACGCGGGGCCAGATATAGAAAAGGATCGTTGTCGGTATCAATTCGGAGTCAAGGAAGGAAGAAAGTTGAACTTTTGTAGGAAATTTTTGTGCGCGTATTGGGAAATTTTTTTTTTTTTTTTTTTTTTTTTTTTTTCCATCAATTTCATTCGTCCGAACGGAATCATTGTTCACGCTGGTGGCTACTAGTCACCATATTCTAGGTAATTTTGTCATCGCCTCTCGAGAACGATCCCGAGATCCAGATAAGACAGAATAATTTTGAGAACCATCACGAGCGAAATATAGTCCTGCCGGCAATCAGAAACACATTACTGGCGGCTGGTCTGGTATTACGTCCTGCTGGGTGCGGAGATGGTGGCTTCGTTCTGCCTTTGCCTACGCGCCTCTTCCTTTCTGGGGCATCCGCTTCGAGGATCCCGACTCTGGATTCTTGATCCAAGGATCCCATCCAGGAGGACCTACGTACCGCGATGAGCCATCTATTATCGAGCGGCTGAGTTAAATTTCAAAGGTCAAGCCTTTCCCACCGAGAAGCCCTATGCTCGGCGACAAAAATCGGCCGAGCGAGAAGAAGGCAGCCGTTTGAAAAAAAAAAAAAAAAAAAAAAAGAATCATCAAGCACAATTTCCAATACTCCCCGCCATCGAATAACTATTACCCATGAAATTACTGTTTCATCCCTTATCCGATCCTAAAGTCTCCCACTAGCCTTATTGCCTTATCAAAACCCGTAATACACGACAAAGAAACGTATCTGCCCGCAAGCACGCGTCAATTCGTCGCAATATTTCCTCAAGGCAAATCCCAGAGTGGTACAAGACAGGAAAGTTCGTAATGGCCGACCGGCGTTAAATTCACGAAGGTTGCCAGTCGTTTCTCCCAAGGTGAGTTTCACATTCTGCTCGTCCCGACTCAACTCTTTGGCCGGTCCTCTCCTCCGTTCCTGTTCTCGACGACGATCTCTCCTCTCTCTCTCTCTCTCTCTCTCTCTCCCTCCCTCTCTCCTACTCCCGTCACTCCCTCGTAATTAATCATTCCCCTTTCTCCCGGAGTCCCTCCTCCTCTGGGCGTCAAACGGAGGCAGCATGGCCGCGAGGCTAAGACCCGATATAGCCCACCTTCGCGTAGGCGGTAGGCCTCACCGTCATCCGTACCTTACGCACTGGCTTGCCAGCGCTCGTTCTCCTTCGCTCCTTCCCTCGTTCGCTCCTTCGATCGTCACCTCTCTCTCTCTCTCTCGCACTCGCTCACTCCTATTTCCTTCGGTGCCCTCACTCGTAGCTGCTCTATACGCTCAACACTGGGAGACCTGCTATGGCATGGAAGGCTTTGACGAATGGTCGCACGCCCGCACTTGAGCGATGGCTGAGAGACACACGAGAGAGAGAGAGAGAGAGAGAGAGAGAGAGAGACTGATCACCATTTCGTTGCACTCGCAATGATCCGCTTAGGAAGCTCGAACTGTGTGGATGAATAACGGCGTTTCTTCGTCTTTAAGATTTTTCTTATTTCATTCCATTGGGGACGCGTAAGAGAAGCCCCTTGTGACGCCTTCTTGTAAACGCTACTAATATATATATATATATATATATATATATAGTTATGGAAGATGGAAGTTGTCCGGTATATATATATATATATAAGTCTTGAAAAGTAAAAGTTTCACTGTTATTTCGCCAAGTTTATTTTTATTGGTATTTTTCGTCGAGGAGTGACAGTACGGTAAATCTTTATTATGGGGGGGGGGGGGGAATACCTTTTTTTTCATTTCCGATGCCACCCTTAATCGCGGCACTATTCCAGCTTGGGGTTTTAATGAATCCGTCAGCGAATTCTTAGGGCGACGGTCACCGCAATCTCGGAGGCCTACGGCGATAAGGAAACTTCTCGACCGGGGGGGGAGGATGAAAAAATATAATAAGAATTTTGAATCTGGAACAACCCTTCGTGTATACCTGTATATAGGCTCTACCCTCGCTCGATGGCACAGCCAGAATTTCATGGTTCTCATAGCCATTAAAATTAATCGTGATATCTGATCTTCGAGAAATACCTAATAAAAGGATCTATGGGATCTACGTATCCTTGATACTCTGATCGATATCCTTATAATCGGATCATCGGGTGTTACTTGGATCCAGGTATTTTATTCCGATCGCGTATCACCTACGTAATTAAACGGTCTCATCTGAACTCCTTATATATGATGTTTAAAAATAATTAAAAAATTGCTGTATAATTAAATATATCGTTAATTAATAATTTCCTTGTCATCTCAAAATTTTTTTTTTTTGAAAAATAAAAAGTTCCATATATATATATATAACAGGAGTAAAATTGTATATACGCAATATACCCATGCGTCTCAAGAGAGGGAACACGCCGTCCTGCGGATCAAGGGGTGGCGGGAGGTCGGAGGGTCGGGAGATGATGGTCGACCGGTCCATTCAAAGTTCCCAGGAGGCAACAAAGGGCCAGCAACGAGCTGATCAAATTATCCAATTCATTTGGATTGGCGAGAGCGAGCGAGCGAGCGAATAAGTACTCGCCGTTACCAAGAGGCCCACTTCAGGGCCTGAAGTGCCATCGGGCCCGGGCATGAGATGGATCCTTCACCAAAATTTATACACGTTCCTTTCCTTCTTCCACGCCCTTCCCTTAAGCCCGTTCTACGTACTTGCGAATAGCTGCCCGACTTCGTTCCGCTCAGTACGTAGCTGACACAGCGCTGCGTGACAATAATATATATATATATATATATAGAGGTTCGAACAATCAATCCTAATCCTAATCATTGATATCTCGTAGGTATCTATACGTATAGAGAAGTTGACTGTAAAAGAGACGAAACGATTCACCGCGACAAGCTCTGCCACCCCATTACGCCAAGGGATGCCGGGACAATCATTTATATTCATTTACCAGGGTAGATCGTAAACGTTCGCGAGTAAAGCCCAGAGGGGTGTAATAGTTTTCTCAGGGGTTGCTACCCCCCCCCCCCCCCCCCTCCTCTTCAGCTTAGAGTGGATGGAATCGCTGGTTGATAATGTCACGGAGACGTCTAAATGCACGGCGCTGGCACATTTGTTTGAGAAGTCCTGGAGACGCTACCTAGCGGCGTGCACCCCCCTTTTGCTACCCTTATCGTTATCTTTTACACCCTTAATGACGAGGTTCGGTCAGAGTGCGACAAAGATTGAGAGCTTTTTTTTTTTTCTTAGCGCTGGAGAATTAACGTTTTTATCTTGAGATAATTTTTAATCTAGATAATTTGTTATCTGGATTTCAGATGATCGAGATGACTTTTTTTTCGTGTTTTCTCTTTTTTTTTTTTTTTTTTTTAAAGCTTTCACTGTACATTTATGTATCTGCGGGATGGATGCTGCACGCTGGGACGAGTGGATGTCGCCGATCGACGCTCAGGAAGCTTCGCTTCATCCAACCCTCATATTTAATAACCCACGCGCGCACACATGCTCGTCCCAGCATCCACGTATGACTATTAACCATGAGTGCGGAGGTTCGTTACGTACAATGCACGCTGATTGACCAACCAGATCCGCCCTGAAGTGCTACGGCTGCCCGTCGCATACGATCACTACTGTCTGTCATTCTGGATCTTCCTGGGCTTTTTCTTATTGCGCAAATTCATTATGACAAAGGATTTATATCTGTTCTCGTAGATGGGACGCATAGGCCGGGTAGATGAATTTATCTTAGATATTTATTGAGATGAGAAAATTAAATGGACCGTATGAATAATTTATTTTTTTCGTACTTTGGATCATTTGATATTATCTCAGCACGGTTATCTTATTCTTACCGGGTGGCAGATCCGTGTAAAATTATAGGTTTTTGAAAAAAAAAAAAAAAATTCCAAGAATAACCGCGATCTCTGGGAGGGAAAAAGATTGATACAAACAGCTCGGCCAACCCCTCGAAATTCGAAGCCCGTGAAAAATCAGTGCGGTTCATTAAATCCAAGAGAATGGAGTCTCTGCCACGTCGAGTACACATCCCGCCGTTTCACCCTGATAAATATTTATGAACGCGGCAAAAGTTCCGATACTATGGTTACGATATATATATATATATATATATAGACGATCGTACGGGTGAATTGGTACGAAATACTTATATCTTATCTCCACCCTAGAGATACGTAAATATTAAGAAATAATAGTTTCGCGTTTCACTCCCTTCGCGCTGGTTTACGTTACTCGCCGCCAGGTGCGCCAGTGTTCCTTTAACGTCGACCGTAGCGATTTACGCCATGGTTTCTTGTTGCACGTGATTATCAAATTTTCTACACGACGTACGATATGAAGGGTGACCCCTTTGTAAAATCTGCTCCGAAAAACGCATTCGATCGCTCTACGATTACCCATGGGACTTGGGTCACGGTTTGGGTAAACGTTACGACAGCCTATCGTCTGGTAAAAGATTTTTCTGCCGGTCGGCGTGAGAGCATGAATATGAAATTCAAACAGAGGTCGTTGCCGCACCCTGGTATTCTCCAGGGATAGGAACTCCTGGTGCACGTAGTGCGTAAGGGAAAGTAGATACCTACTGTATCGGCATTGAGAGGTAGCAGCCTGTATACATGTAGCTGATAGGTATATATGACGGATATCGAGTAGACGAATGGACCAATAATGATGCTGCGTATCTATGTGGCAAAGAGAGTCGAGATGGCAACGGCAGCTTCTCTACGTATTAATTAACCTTTGAACCATAGAATTTTTATCCTCGGCCTATTCCTCCCCCCCGACCATACTTCCCCTACCTACAGTGCTTCTCCATCTCTATTTCGCTCTCGCGGCAGCATCATTTGGTCCACCCCTGCAGATTCGTCAAAATAAAAGGAAAACATATGAAATCCCTAGATCTGGTAAAAGTCAATCAATATCCTTTGAGCAGCCGCCCGTTTTCGTACGCGCACCAATAGTTCGAATGCCTATTAACGTTCGAATAAATGAGACGAAGACGATTGAGATGAAATGAAAAAAAAATAAAGTACGAAAAGACGATATTTAATTCAGTCGATGCTAATTTTCTTGCCGGATTTAAACGGCGCTCGAATACCCATTGCTACCACGGCTAATTGATAGTCCGCGCGGGTTCTTAAGAGTGCAAAGAAAACTGGTCCATTTGGATGCTGGGACCGATTGGGCTGTTTAAGTAAATTCGATCTGATGTTTAACCTAGCGAGACAACGTAATATCGATGGGGCATCTTTTCGTAATCAATGTTGTGATAGGACGTTAAGCGGGCATCGAGGGGTTGCCACCCCCTATCCACCCTCCCCAACGGTACCCCCAGAGTACGATCCCGTAGTATAGCGAGCGACGGCAGCAGCAGTGCGTCGCGCACGTCGGTCCAGGGAATGGGGTTGGGTAACCAACTCGTGAAATTCAATTACCGAGTTTAGGGTGTTGGAGGGGGTGTGTAAGGGGGGGGGGGGGGATGTTCGGTTTGAGGGATGCGAGCCAGCTATAAGGGAGGGCTTTGAGTGACAGCCGAGAGCGAGAAAGTGGGTAGCAAAGCCTAACTCTCTCTCCTATCTCAAACTCGATCTCTGGTCTCTCCAGCATCCCTCTCGGAACCCTCCAAGAGGCACGCGCGACTACGGGACCCGCGTCAGTAGGGGTAGATAGTGAAATTGAAATTGTACCTACCGATATACCCAGTCTATTCTTCTCCCTTAGATGGCTTAGGGTGCCACCCGACAATCCAACCCAACCTAACCTAATACCCACCCTTAGCAGTCAGGAACAGGTACGGGCATACGTGAGGCACCCCAACGGCGCCGATAGATAGTACCAAGAAACAAGACGTCTCATTCGAAACGTCATTGTCACCCTTATCAGACAACCCTTAGCTAACGTATGCCCACGCCTATGTAATTTCGCACTCTCGAACCATCGCGCAACTGCAGACTTTTTTTTTTTTTTTTTGAAGCACAGAATCCAGTACGTAAATATTGCATTTGAAAAATTAATTTTATCATCCCCGATCGCCCGCCAAATTCAAATCGAATTCTGGTCAACCACCATAGGCGGCATCTATTTCGTCACTCATCCCGTTCTATCTGCCAGCGATCATTGCTCGCGCGATGGCGGCCCCGACCGACCACTATATACATATGGACATTTAACATATATATATATATATATATATATATATATATATATAGGCAGACGAACGGATGGACCGACGAACAGAGCGCAGCTTCGCGTTCATTAGCTGCTATTCAGTTCAACGGGCTGACTGTGAGGGTGGCTCTGACTCTGGTGGCTGCTGGAATGCTCGATATGTTACTCTATCCTCGTACATAATTACACGTGCCTTCCCAGACATCCTCCCATCAGCATCCCACCTTATGCCTTTTCCTCCCTCGGGATCCATCGGAACTTATTTTTTTATTCTTTCATCATTCATACTCGAATCTTGACACGAAGTCACTTTCGAGTTGCACTCGCGCGCAGATCGACCGCAGGTTATCTCAAGGGCCGGTTTGAGCCACCCTGGGATGAATACAGGAGGACATCTGCATCCTTGAACTTTTACGACTGGGCCATAGAAATTATCCTTGCTTCATGGACCAATGATAAAATCCTTAAGGCCGCGTTCGCCACTCTGAGCCGGATGGAGGATCAATTATTTACAGTGGCAAAGTATACCCTGGACCCATATGCTTGTCTCTCGGATGCTGAGAGATTTATCTCAAGACAATGAGGACCCGTGAGTTTTATGGGGACCTACTTCTCTGTATCTTTTATTTGATCTTCCTCTCGATTCCTTTAACGCTGGTTAATATGGCGTCACGGCGCGTCACGGCGTCGTTATAAAAAGACGTTATGATTCATAGAAACGGGATGCGGTATCCTCCCCTTTGCACGGTTGCATTTTGGATAGCAGTGCTACCCTGACTTTATGGTTATCGGAGTTTTTTTTTTTTTTTTTTTTTTTTTTATATCGAACACCTTGATTTATTTCACTCGGAACCGTGTGTCTTTTCTCTCGTGGTTTTCGGGTCAAAATTTTTGTTTTCGTCCAAAAAAAAACTATTAAAACAATTTATACGTAAATTTATTTTAATTACGTGTATATCGAATCTTTAGATGTTATTTTTACTATTTTTTATGACCGTGCTGTATATATATATATATTACATCGAGAAGGTCTAAGTATAGATATAAGTATACATAAGTATAGGGGAGCGCCACATTGTCTGCCGATTCCTCGGGGATGACTGGTCGTATTGAAGCTCCTAGAAATAGAATAGTTCGACCGGTAAGTAACCATAGCATAACTTGGTACGGTCTGTGTCTAAACCGTTCCAAGAAAAATGCACGTTACTCTCGGATGGGTTCGCCGAAGAGGGTGTCTCATCCGCGAGATCTCGAAACCATGTTCCGGACTGGTCCAGAGCTGTGTCGAAACCCTTTTCTCGGAAGGATTCGACAAATTTTCGTAATCCCAACAAAATGAAATTCGGTGCGGTAAATTGTTTTTTTTTGTTCCACGCACATTTTTTATTTCTCACATAAAGCGAAGGAAAACACTGATCCAATCATCAGGACGCATAATCCGATCACTCTGCATATGATCACTGTACGGTTTAGATGAAATCCCACACATGCCGAAAAATTCGAATATAAAAATATACAACAGTATGATATAGGTATACCGTGTCCCATAAAAGAGTCTTATAGCAGGATATAAGACTGGGTCTTATGGGACTTATGGGTCTGATCGTCCTTTGATCTCCGTTAACAACCATGTAATCTATTATGGGGGTTGTAATCACATATAACCATTATCTGTCGATTAAACCAGATACAAAGCATATAAAGGTCCCGGGATGAATTCTGGTATTAAAGAAAAAAAAAAAAAAAAAAAAAATATTGCCGACCATACGTCAGCATCCCAAAGACAAGGTAGTTAGCTGGCATTGACGACCAGGTAATGTCTCCGGTATACCTGGTCTCCATGAACTGGACCAGAGGATCAGCTGAGTCAATGGTCCATTTAGCCAAGTTGCAAGGAGTCAATGAGACAGTGTCCGAAATCGAGGTTGGTCCAGGCAGTCTGCACACGTAGGTGTGATTTTCCAAATTAAGGTGTCTCAGCATCCTTAACCTTCCAGATCAACCCTTATCCTTCCTTCTTTCTCTTACGGGAGGCTGTGACATCCCTGGACACCCCGGTGTACCCTTTAAGATATTTTTTTTTCTCTTTCTCATCCCTCCGCCCTATCACCCCTCGGGGAATCCAGCCGGTGGAATTCCTCCCGAGAATGTTATAATCAAGACGAACGAAAAACCCCGCGAGCAGCTATGAGATTGGAATGCGGGTAAAAAGTTGAGCGGGTCTAATAGAGGCGCGTGACGGCGCAACTATCCTCACCTCGCACGGCTCTCACCTTCTACACGTAGATCCTCCCTTTTCCCCTCTCTTCCTCCTCGCGCCTATACGTTCGATATATATATATATATGTATATATGTCTCACCTCCGCACTCCTCCTGCATTCCCCACGTGCGTCAGTATCGAGTTTAGCCCGTAACCAGTGTTATGGATACGCGCGATGGTACCTGGACCAATGGTGTTGTACGTCCATTTAAAAATCTTTACTCGTCTTATACAGTGTGTGAAAAAAAAAAAAAAAAAATTTCGAGAAATATCTTTTCGATAACTATCATCACCCATCGCACCCACCGCGATTGACGTGGGGTGTGGCAGACGTTAACAGTCTGATTTCATCGGCTGCTCTGTAATTAATTTGACTCGTAGCAAGTAAACGCTTTGTTTTTCTATGAGTCTGCACTTTTTTAACTCGTACGTTCGCCGCTCGTAGGCAGTAAGTCAGTCATTATCAGTCGGATGAGTCTGTGGTACAGCTGACCGATATTTTTTTGACAGCGGAAGATCCGGTTTGGCGAAGTATTGAAATGAGTATTTTTTGGATCAAATGATTTTTCGTTTTTTTTATAGTCGTTAGATACGTGGGTGATACGGGTAAAATTGGGTACTGCGATGTTTCGTGGGTCCGTGATAGTGTTTTGGTCCAGCAGGATTCATCCAGCTTCCTCAGCTTCGTTCAAGAACTGCTTCCGACACCGTCAGCTTCTTTCTACCCTGTTACCTCGTACGCTACCTCGTATTCCTTACTATGGCTGTTGCCAACCCTCGATCGCTTTGGACGTTGGTAGTTATGGTGATGGTGGTGGCGGTGGCGGTGGTGGTGGTGGAGAGCGCAAGCTACGAAGCGAAAGGAATGCGCACAAAAGATTCCGCCGCCCGTCCATTCATTCGCCATCGACTCAATGTAGATTTTCCCATAGGCAAGGTTTCCAAGGGAATTGAAGCCCAGGTAAGAAGACACCCCCATGGAGAGGGCAGCCTGCAGCCTCCGGAAATCTCTACTTACTTGCCCGGCTGAATGCTCTCTCTGGACCTTCTTCTCTTTTTCTCTCTTTTTTTCTTTCTCTCTTTTCTTTTTTTTTTTGTTGTCTTGTTATTACGGGCGTGTACACGCGGTTCGCAGTAAATCGCTCCGACAGATCCGATCTTGAGAAAATCCTCTCCGCCTACCCTCGGCTTTCGCCTCCATCTTCTTTTTTTTACCCTTGGCTCAACTTCCAAGTAGCGGAGCTACGTACTTCGAGATCCATCTGTACTGCTAGGACTTAAGGCTGTTTTACACTGTTGCGAAAATCGTTAAATTACAGGTATGACTTTTTAACCCTAATCGTACCGACTTTTCGTGTACGGATGATTTTGTATAGAATAAAATTTTTTTTTTTTTTTTTTTCTACGTCGTTACGGATTTCGGCTTTTTCGTTTATTCCGCATATATGGTCGATCGATTTCTGTGAACAAGACTTAAGGCTTAAGGTGCATGAGAAAGCTCAGGTTTTTGCCCATGGGAAAGTGATCTTAATTCCAGAGCGCAGCATCTCGAGTGGTACTCGAGAGCCTTTAGAGGAAGGAATTTCGGTGGGTGATGTATATTTTGATAGAGGGCGCACTATTTGTCCATCTTGATTCGAGCCGATAGCCCGTCGGAGAGAGACCGTGGAAAAAGGGTCTGGAAGGTCGATGGATAGATAATGGTAGTGAAGAGGGGCCGAGAGGGGGTGCAACCAAGAGACCGGAAAGGGGTTGAGTGCCGATGGAACTGTTTAATTTACCCTTTGTCAACCCCCTTAGGATCCTTACCGATTCCCCGTGAGATTTACCTACGTATAAACGAACCATAAGTCCATTGAGCTGCTAGGGGCTAGTTTTGGGGTGGTTTCTGAAGCGCGACAAGATTTTCTGATTTTTACCTGATAACGTCCCATTATTACCTATTATCAATCCGTCCACGTGTATACCTTTCGACCCTTGTTCCCATATATTGTCTACAGTGAAATCCACGTGGTCTACATCCCCTTTCGGGTTAACCGCTGTCCGAACTTACCGCGTACAAAATTTTTTTTTTTTTTTTTTTCAAAATCGACGATCAACGATATTAACATTCTTTTCCTTCGCCCACCATAATTTCCGTAACCGACTCTGTGGAATTTCACGGATTTTCAAAATTCCTTCGGCAGCATCTCTACCCCCCGTCCTCCTGGACCATCTCGTAGGGGCAGCAGTGTTCGGGATGCTGCTTATACATGGCGGCTGTGGTCCGTCGGTATTCCCCGTTAACACGAGCAGTTTATTAATGGCCGCATATAATTGGTCCATTTCGAGTAATTAATGGCCTGTTAATTAGTGCTGACACGATGGACAATAGATCAACCGGTGCACAGGTGCGCTATCGTCTTCGTGTTCTCTGTTCCTGGTCCACCCCCTGCTACGTTTTCCACAGCATCCCTTTAGGCCGAAATCGTTATCGATCTCGAATTCACCGAATTTTCATTTTCTAACCTTAAGACCTATTTCGCTCAGCTTAGGTCGGATCTATCCGTGGAAAATAAAATTGGAGGTCGGTGAACCTTGATTTAAGAAAACATTTTTTTTACCCAAAATATAAATTTTATCTTTTGCATAACCATCTATCCGCGTTACGTCAACGATTTTAATATTTTTTATTCAACGAATTATTTTAACGTCACCCACGCGCCTGACCATTGTCACGTTCTTCCCATTTATTCTCGACGGTGAAACAAAACGCAACGAAATTCGCCAATGATGCGCCGGCAGGTGCCAATATTTCGAGGACTCCATTTTTATCCTGATTGGAAGCCGAATATTGTTTCGTTATGTATCGCAGAACGAACCGGGTTGTCATTCAGGGATATTTTGCACATAGCCACCACCCACCCACGCGAGCGCGTCGAGGACCAATGGGAATCGATAATTTACTCGTTTCCGATGCAATACACAACCGGCGCGTATCAATCGATTTGCGGTACTATAATTCACGAGGATTTGAAATTGCCGAATTAATGAAGAAAGTTAGAAAAAAAAAAAAAAATTTTTTTTTTCAACCCCTAAAAAAAACACGTCATCCCCTTTCTCCATTTTTTCTCCACCTGCAAATTCTTACGTCAGTCTGATACCGATCTTCACCTGTTGCACTTCTCTTACACTATACAATATACGGTACAAGCAATAGCAACCCGATTTACACTTGGTGAATGCTCGAGCAGCCAATTGAAAGCCATAGAATGCACAGAAACGTAAGGTGCGCTATATGTATACGTATACATAATGCAATATATAGAGATATATACAGCTATGTGTACCGTGACCCCTGTTTTGAAAAAGCGAAGCGTCTTTTGATCGCAAAATTCAATTGGACCCGACGCAGGCTGCACCATCGATCCCCGACCTCACTCAATGCCGTCTTCGTGCTCGAATTCGCGACAAAACCCGAGAAATTGACTTGCCCAAAATGCCACGCTTATACTTTGCCCGGCTCCCCCCCATGCACTTTGACACTCTTTGCACAATGCGAGAAAGAGCGGCTACTCGACCAATCCAATCCCTTCATTGTGCAGATAATTGAGCAACCGAACCGTGCAGGACTACCTGAATCAATTATGCCAACCTGAAATTATTCTAATCCCCCTTTTCGATTAACAACAATCGCAAGGGTTGACAACGGTGGTTCCTTTGCTGTTGTCACTAGCTTTTTGGCAGCCATCAGGCTCTTTGAATTATTCATTATTCTCCTTCTTTATTTGAGACTTTTATTGGAAAGGTATTAGAGGCTACGGTGGTATAACAGGTGTACGGGCCAAATTTATGGTATGGACTGTATTTCTAATGATCTTAGTCATTTATTCTTAATGACGATTATCGCGTTAACCTTCTCAACTATAAATTGGCTGATGTCGTGTTGTATGGTTTGCTTGTTTATTGGTATTAATGGATGCCTTTAAGATTCAGGTCGTATAACTCGAGTCATTTTCATGCACGGGTTTTGCGAATGATTTGACGCGGGTAATTTGAAAAAAAAAAAAATTCAAATTTATTACTCAAAAATGTACGTCGATTGTGGAATCTTTGTTTTTCTTGTAAAGGGAGTCGATTTTTGAAATTTTTTTTAATTTTTAAAAAGACGCGAACGATAATACCAAAAGTCCCAGTTCAAAAATTAGGGTGGGGGGGACCAAGAGATGGCGCGACGCTGTCTGGGACTTACGAGCAGGTAAAGGAATGCCAGGTGCGAACCCAAGCCGAAAAATATAAATTACCGGTTGCACTTCATGGAATTTACAGGCGAAAAATTTACGAGCAAATTAATAGTGCATCGACAGGAGGCTGTCGGAACTTGAAAAAAAAAAAAAGGTGAAATATATTTTTGCAAAAAAAATTTTTGAGATTCAGATTCAAATTGAACCGAATGAAAAGTACCTGGTGAATCTGGCGAAAGGAGCGTCGCCAGGATGCTGCCAAAGTCGAGAAAGTTCAGGTAGAGCTAAATGTACTTTCTAAAGTGATATATATATATATATATATACCTAGTAAGGAACTTTCGAAGATCATACTGCAAGTTCTACCGGCAACGCAAGAAGCCGACCATAAGGTCCATAAAATTGAGCAAAAACACCTGCGAGACGATGGTTTCAAAGTGGAAGGATCCTGGTATGATTTATGCCTCCAGCAGGTGGACCAGGAGGTGCAGCAGCCATTTTGAGAATTCTCAAGGTAAGCATTGTTACAGGATTTTGCGATTCGCTAGGCCACCGGATCAATTCCGGGCAGCAACATGGGAAAGGATATTCAGGCTCGCACCTAATAGGCTTTCCAGGCTGAATGATCCTGGAGAAAATCTCTTCTGTATCGACGATCCTTGCGATCCTTGTTGATCTTACCACTGCTTATACGTAAAAATCCTGTTTATCAGTCCCTGCAAAAATATTGGCGTCGCCGGTCTGTTGTAATAAACAAAAGAACGGACCAGCCACGTCCAAAAGTTGGCAACGACGTACCGATGTCCTTGGACGGATCCTTAAAAATTGTGAAAGGACGCGTGGGAACCAGTACCGACGGGAAGGTGTCCTGCAGGAGTTAATGAGACTAATCCTGCGGTCCTTGGCGAAGGAAGATTAGAAGATCCTGTCAAGATCCAAGGACCACCAGTGCCACCTGTGTCCTGCCGACGGCTTCCCGTGGCGGCAGGACGACGTTACTAGGATCGCCAGGACTAAGGACGAGAAGCTGCCTGAGAAATAAGAATGAGCCGACCGAACAAAGGATCGACGATAACGAACCTGTCGGCGAACTCGTTTTCCCTTCGGTGGGAAAGTTTGAAAAATAAAAAATGAAAAAAAAAAAGAGCGACAAACCAAAGAAACAGTGACAAGTACAAAAAGAAGAGGAACGGAGCAACAGCAAAATGGGACCGAAGGCTGGCATGTAAAATCGTTAACTGAATTTTTATTATGGACCCCGTCGATGGCCGTACGTATCGACAGGATGTTATTTATTCCTGAAAGTGGAGGAGGCGACGTCGCCGAAGGTGGCGCTGGACGTCGCGACGCGAAAGGACATACGATACAGGCGCCTTTTGATCGATTTAATAACGCATAGTATGGCGACGTTCAGCCGCTACGGCAAAGTAGAAATTGCGCCACGTAAACAGTCATTGTTCGTACTAACTTTAGATAGCTTGAGATTAGATAATACTATCTCGAGTATCTGGACGGCGTAGTAGATTTTTCGTAGATAGATATTGTTTTTTTTGTGAGTTAAAAATTTTGAGGATTTTTTTTTTTTTTTTTTTTTTTTGAAACTCGAGGAGTTATACCTACCTAGTATACCTATTTCTATTATGATTATTTTCTCATCTTCTCAGATTAGTCGTGATCCTGTAAGACGTCCTTTTCAGGTCCTTCCTTCACTTGGACACTCAATGAAATTCTCTTGGTCCCACTTCATTCAGACTGTTGGGTCCTACGCTGAGATTGACGATAAATCAGCCATTTATATTCGCACCACCCACTTCCTCTTTCCCTCGTTCACCTTAAAAACTTCTCGCATTCCTACGGATTTCCTCGAAGGTCCTTGCTACCCTTCAGGACGGACCCCGTGTCCTCCGGGATGGTTCCCTTTATTCTCATGGTCCTCGGCTGAAAAAGTACCGTGTTCAAATCGGTGTATGGTTCCTGGAAAGGAGCCGAAAATTCTTGAGTTATTTCACGATTTTCACAAAGTTACATTGGACCCGTGTAAATTTGGGTGATTTCGAAAAATTCGATAGATACAATTTAAATATTTCAAAGTTATTAATAGAAACAAGCCGACCAGAGCACCTTCGGATTTTATAATAATTTCATACATGGAATGATTATTTTTTAAAAAAATCCTTCTTCAAAGATACAAGATGACATCTCAGCAGTTTACGTCCAGGTCAGCTGGACCAACGGTCTATGGTCCATTCATGATTTCCCGAGACATTCGGAATGCCATAAATTCCAATGGGATCCCCATGGAGCTCCAAAGGGGGTTCAAGACCGAAGAAAACGCAAGACACCACAACGAGACCAATAGTACAAAAATACCAAAAACCAAAAAAAGAGGCCATTAAAAAAAAAATAGAACTGAATATATCAAATGACGTCCATTCACAAATTTTCTTGTTTCTCCCGTACGACGATATGCGTGCGAAGATGCGGCTGAAGATCGGTCGATCGTTTTTGAATCATCCCCCCTCTAAAAAAAAAAGATCTTACAAACTGATCACGAGGACTCCCTGAAAATAGGTACTTCCCCGTTCTGTATCCCTCTTTTCGGATGCTGTAAAAAATGGTGGCGGCTTTCAGAATCGGTATCGTATTTCCCTTGACGTTTCTCTACCTTTTTCAAGGAATCTTCATTGGGGATGAACTGCTACCTATTATCTGCGGTTAAGGCACATTCATACGTAGCTACCGAATTTGGACTCCCAGTGGTCCACGAGAAGAAGGTCACGAGGAGGAATGGGATTAAAAAGAAAAAAAAAAGAAAAATAAAAGAATGGAATAAAAGGAAAAATAGAATGTAGAGCATCGGTGACATTCGATAGCGCCGTTACTGTACAGTAGAGACGTAGGATGTGCTTCGGAAAAGGGTGTCGCTCCTGAGAGATTCAATTGTAACTCGTTAACGCGTCCATTGAGAGCAGCGCGTCTGTCGTTCGGAGCGTCGCGACGGTTGAATACTGGAAACGTCACTCAGCGTGACTACCGTCTGAGAAAGCATCAGCTACCCTGTGAGGAAGATCAATTTTTTTTTTTACACGCAATACACAAACCTGCTGCGTTCACCATCTGCTCTTGGTTACTGGTTATTTAAAAAAATATATATATATTCCGTGAAAAATCAATTTTTGAGACTGGGACTCAGTGATTAGAATCCTCGATTATCGATTTTTATTCATTAGCCGATAATCGTACACTGACTTAATGCCACTTCGATACCAGATGAGAATCTAAACAGCAGCCAATCGCAATCCTAAGCACGTCCGATTATGGTTGTAGTGCGTTTCGTGACGTCATATCAAACCTAGAATGTCCTAATCATTCATGGCTAATCGATCGGGCATGGTTGTCCTTCCATTAGCAATTAATCCTATTAATTTTGATTATCGTCAAACGGCCAAGTATCGAAACTTAGAAAAATTTAAAAAAAATTGAAATTGCACGAATCCTCCTATCGGAACAGCATCTTCCCATGATAAAAAAATGGACCTTGGTCACCAGGCTTGAAATCGACATCCCCCAAAGGACGTTCATGAGCACCTCCCCCTGCCTTATCCTTTGTCCCGTTTAGCGTGTCGGGCCAAAAGACCAAATTACAGCCCTGCATTCCTCGAGCAGGAGGGGGTGGAGGAGGCGCCCCGCGGTTTTGATTACAAGACATTAAAAGGAAGGGGTTCCCAGTACAGAAACCACCCACCCGCCCCCCCCCCCCAGCCCAAAATTGAGAACCAGGACAGGCACGTATCCTGGCGGCGATGATCGCGTCTCGCTCTGCGTTCTCCAGAAGCAGATGTTTAGCTCCTGCCGTGCTACCGGGACTCCGGATGAGTGACAGCTGAATGCCGGGGACTCTTGGGCCGCATATGTGCCAAGCCGTTACCTGTCCGAATCCTGGGCTCGAGACACGCGTAACCGAACTCTCTCGACCAGGGTGGATCGTTCAACCCCCGCAGGATCGGCTCTCCCGTGGAATCGGGTTACATACCGATTGGCAGGACGAGGCCGAAGGACGCTGGGGCAGGAAGAAGAATTAAGAGGATGAAGGGAGGATGCATTTTCTGCTCTGGGTTAATTAGCACGACTGATCCCACCTCACGTAACCTCTGGAACAATAATGGTCAACGATTGAATTTGGCAATTTTTGTTAATTTCGATAAAAAAAAAAATTTATTTTTTTCAAAATTATTTTAGCCCCTCAACATTTCACAGCGTCCTTCCGGATGTAACCCACGTGCGAACTGTGTCTGAAAGTGGGTCTTGTATATGTAAAATGTACAGGGTGGGTAGATTTAACGGGGATGGGCCCTGGGGGTAGTCGATGCGATAGCAATGTCATGGCGGCCACCGGAAATAGCCGGCACTATCGGCCTTCCCGCCGGAAGGAGTCCCGTCACCGCAGAAAGAGTTCCAATCTTCTATTCAACGTCTTCTGTGTGTATATACATATATATACATCTTCCCTCTCTGTCTTTCGCATTGCTCCTCTGCCCTGTCGCTATAGCCACTCCAAGAATCACAGCCACGTCGATCGCCACCTTTTGGAACCGCCTATACGAACGAGGGGGTGGTTACGACCCCTGCTCCTAATACTCCGGTCGCTTGTATGCGATACAACGTGTCAGGGAAAATGGACCGTCTTTTGAAGAAAAAAAAAAAAATATTTCAAAGGGGTTGAAGATGGCGGACCATAAAAAGAAAAAGCTCAGACAGCATAGACTTATCTACCCCAGTAGCTACGGGGTGCGCGTGAGTACTCGTTTGACGCTCTTGTATGGGGTGCAGGGAGGGGGGGGGGGGGGATGGATCAGGGGTGAAGAATACCTCAGAAAAATCCAAAGATCAAGAATCAGCCGAAGCGAAGTGTCGCTAATTTAGTATGCAAAACTCATTTGGCAGGGGGTGAATTTTTTTTTCTTTTTGCTTTTAATTCTCCGTCCTGGGTAACGACGGGCAAGCCCGTTTTAGGGGGTAAGTAGCTGCTACTTGGCGGAGGCTGCGGTGATACATCACGGGGTGTCAACGAGTGTCCCCCGAGCAGTAATCTCGCATCCATCAACCCTCCACGCCGCTGAGGGACGGACGGACGAACAGACCCCTGATCGATGTCCACAAAACCCACCCCTAACACCCTCGAATCTATAAGTAAATTCTAAGTCATCTATGCATTTCCGCATTTTGCCTATACGTCACGAGTAATAATTGTTTAGCGTGCAGTTGATCGCTACGAAGTACAGATAGCCAGGCTATCCGATACTACGGGTGTAGAGGCAGTTTGTATACCTCGAAAATGCATTACCTAGATAGAGAACAGATATAAGTGAAATGGCTATGGCATAGAGGAAGGTGCGAATGACGTAAGACACGATATACCCAGTATCGTGTTTGTATTGTCGGACAAGGCAGCTATAGTCAAGGAAGACTTTGGACCGATGCAGGGAGCGTCAATGACGCCCTGGAGCAGGGACTGTTTGAGAGGAGGGATCAGCCTGCATTTGGGAACGGATTGATTTCAGGACACCGTTGATGCACCCTGTACGAATTATAATTGACAAATCGGTCGCGGGAGGGCAGCGCTTGTTTAACGGTCCTCGGGCGGGAGGGGGTAATGAGTGGACAGTGGAAGGATCTATCGAGGCTCTTCAGTCTTCCGAGAGCCGATTTCCTA
>JARQTC010000116.1:70667-90026 GCA_030142495.1 Cephus runcator | reverse complement strand
GAGGCTGGAAACGTAAATTGAAGATCCGGTTGGGCCCGAATTACGTGCATTTCGCACTCTGGACTGCTTAGTCCGGTTCTTTGCACTTGTCCTATGTTAATAGTCACGTTTCACACGATTCTTCAAATCTACGTAAACTTATCCCTGAGGCCTTCAGCCCATTTAGCACCATCACCCCCTACACCCCCTGCACCCCTAAATTACTTGAACTTCCAAAACCGCAAAACCGCCAGTCTATCCAAATCGCAGCTGGTCGCGATCGCGCGCGAAAATCCGGCTATTAGTTCCGTCTTAAAAAGTGCCTAATTTGTTTAGTGAACGTGTGTCGTGAGTGCCAAGGGATGACCTGGACCAGTTCACCATACGCAAGGACCATTGAGAACCAGACGAAGATCCTGGGGTGAGTGACTATCTTTTTTCTCTCTTTTCAATTCGCCATAAACATTAACGTAAGCGACCATACCGAAAGCTAAACAAAACCTGGACCAATGATCGATTTCTTAACACCTATTAACCCCCATTATCATCTAATTACCTAACACACACAATAAAGGTACTCGTTACCTCCCACAGACCCACCCTTATTATTACCCATCTAATAACTCCATAAACTATACATAATACGCATACACTATAGTATTACAGGTACATTGATACTAACTCAGCGTGCGTCTCGCGCCTAAAGAAATCCCCGTAAGCCTCGACTGTAAGTCTTTCATGCAAAACCTCCCCTAAAGTCGGACAGTGCAAATTGAATTATCGACAAGTCAAACAAACCTGATTATAAGTACACCACTTGTAAGGGCTGTTACCGGGCTATCGCGCACCAGGGGCGGATCGGGCGGGCGCTGCGCGCGCCCCGCAAAGTAAAACGATCCTAAAAGTGGCTTAAGGATTTTCCCAAAGGTGGGATAGAACAAAGGCGCGTTTCCAAGGAACATCCGGGACACCTCCTTGGCACACTAATTACTTGCAAATCCCGTTCGAACATATCGCACCCCATAAACCCCGGGCAAACGAGGGATTACCTTGGAGGGATTATAACGGGCGTCCTTGATTTCACCCTTTCTCCCGGCGATCCTTACCGAACACAGCAGGTGTCTCAACGACGTCGTGACGCACCGCGTCCCTCCCCTCCCTCCCCCTTTTACTCCTTTACCTCGTCCACAATAAACGTCCCTTCTTTACCGGTCGTAACTCACGAACGATCTCTTTCGGCCAATTTGACTCGCCGGCTAATTCGCCGTAACGACCTCCCCCGTTTATTGCGCCCGGTTTTAAAATTACGAGAAAATAATAAAAATCTACCTCGTCGCTGCCAACTCGGGACGATTCGATTTTATTAGCTTCCGAATTACGTGATTATTATTTTTGGACGAAACGACGCGGAAGGTGTTAAAACACTTTGGGATCGGTGCAATATAGGGATTGGTATGATACGATTGGATTGAAAATTTGGAAATTTTTTAGGGATCGAATTTGACAATTTTTTTGGGATTTTGATTATTTTTTATTATCTATAAAATTTCTCTATCGGTATGACGTAACGGAATGCCGGACATCGATCACTCGCACAGCCACGGGTCATCGCGCAAAAGCTTCGGGCTTGACCCTGAATTATTCAAAGGGTTTTCGAAGAGACACTGGACGAGGGGTTCATAAAATTTTCAAAAAGCCTGATTGCCGTGGTTCAACAGAAAAGACTTGCCATCTAAGCTGGCTACCGTATAAGCTCGCTATGCAGGAGTAAACATTTTGAGAAGTAACAAGGGGTGCGTTAAAGATTATATTTTTTTTTTTTCCTTTGAAATAATTTAAATTGCACGTAAACATTGAAAACAAGATACCGCTCCCGGGGCAGTCGTGTTGAATTGTCGCGAATAATTAAATGTAACAAAAATATATGGTACGAACCCGCTAACTCTGAAACGCCGTGAATCCGCAGTCACGGATCTCAAAGTCAGTCGTGCACAACGGCACGAGACAGGAACGCTGCGAACTAGGCATAAGGTTGGGTGGTCCCCGTCCTGTCCACGTCTTCTTACAGAATCTTCATGATCCGCGACAGAGACGCGTCTGTTCGAGAATCAATCGAGTGGTCGATCAATCGATTATTTTTTCAATTATTGAAAATCCCCAAAAAATTTCTAATAGAAATAAATTTTTTTTTTTCACGTCGAAAAAAAATCCACGTCCAGGGCCGTAGCCTGCCGTCTTTTATTCCCCGATAAAGACAATTTCCGGCGACGGAATTTTTCTTCCCGATCGCCAGTGTCGCCAACCCTAGCCCATTTCGGATGGTGTGTTTTCGTGTACCGCGTGACGCACGTCGAATCCCGCGATGCATAATCGATCAGGGGCCACTCTGCGAACCCGGGGACCCGGCTCCTAGATCTCCGCTCCCTCGATTTCAAGGGATGTAAAGGGTGTTTAAACCACGGCAGGGTTTTAGAGCCTGCGTGGCGATTCGTAACAGTCGCGGCACAGGAGTCAGCATAATGCGGAAATCGTGTCGCGTTTCCGGAAGCCAGGAGTTAGCGTATACACATCTGCATAGGGTCCGCCCTTATATAAGTATACACGACCACGCTTTACTATATACCTCGGTGTTATATAATTGAAATATATATCATTCGCGCTAACACCTTTCGAACCAAGAGTCCGAACGCACTATAGCACGTGTGTTTATATATATATATACATACATACACCTACGTCTCTTACGGTTTTATACGCGCTCGCAGAACCCGACGTCGGTGCTTTACGGCCACCATTTTTCCTCGCACGTCAGCACGACGCTAGGCGTCTACGCGGACCCACCGGCCTGAAGCTAGCGGGTGAGATTTAAAAAAAAAAAAGGTAAAATAAAGGAAAACAAAAGTACTTCAGGTCGGTGCGAGATAAAAACAAAAGCCAACGTAAAATTAGGTTATCGTATGGGGATGGAATTTTTCGAATTTTTTTTTTTTTTCGTCATTCTTTTTTTACCCCCCCCCCCCCTTTTTGTATTTTAAAATACGAATTTTTTGAGTCTCGTAAATTATAGCCACGTACGTTTTGCTTAAGGGATGGTTTGACCGGAACGGAAAATCCGGGGGGGGGGGGGGTTACCTACCCCTACGGTCGTCCCGACGGACTGGCGAAGAAACGAAAGATCTTTTCAACCCCTTCGCTTCATGGACCGGCGGATCGCCCTGGGTTAAGCTCGCTCCTGAATACCGAATTCTCGACTCTGTTTTGGGGGTTGACTTTTCCATAGTACCCCACTTGGTGCTTACCCCTTGGGGTAATAAAACGGCAATTTAATTCATACACTTGATAAACGCCATGCCGCCACGCGAAGCGGCCCAAAGTCAAACGAACGGAAGGGACCATTTTGCAAATCATCACTTCTCCTCCCTTCTGCATGGCTGCTGGCTGCGGAGTACGTGTATACTAGCCCGTGCTATACGCATACACCCGTATACGCAGACCGAAGTCGTCGCTGCGTGCGAAAGTTTAGTGCGGAAAATCCACCACGTGAAACTGGAGTCACCCCTGAAAATTTGCTTTCGCCATTATCGAGTGTCTTGGTTGTCGTCCCGCTACGCCGACGGAATCCGTTAGCCATAAAATACGCATATGGCATTATATATGACCTTATGAATTATCATCCCCTATTTTTTTCATCAGACAAACCAACAGTAAAAACCTCGAGGATAAACGTGTCCATCTGACAGCTTTTGAGTGGGAACTTTAAAAAATATTATTTTCATTACTAAAAATCGGATCGACTACCACCCCCCCACCCCCACCCCCCTCCCCTCCTCCCTTAAATTTCTCTAGGTCGCAAAATCAATAAAAATCGAGCCCAGCGTCAGTGCGTAATAAAATCTTTGAATTTCATAAGCTCGTCGATCGAACCATTTGAGAACCTATGTGCGCGTCCGGCTGGCCCCCGACAGGGGTTGAAACGCGAAGGGGGTTTCGGAGGGTTTCGGGGCTGAAAGAGGACCAGAGGGGTTGGTGGCATTCATCGCGATGCAGATGGCTTCCACCCCTAGCGACCCGGGGTGATGCTGCGTTCACGCGTGTTAGTTCCCCCCCTTCATCTCCCCCCCCCCCCCTGTATATACTATATGCACGCCAGTATATACATATAGCCATGTACGAGCATCATACGCACATGCGTGTCTAGCCAATCCCTGGAAAGGGTGGTTATGTACGATAGAGATGCAATCTGGTCCAGGTTACTTGGGTATGGTCCATTATAGAATATATATCATATACGTAGAAAAAAATGTGTATCATAAATTTACTCTAGATATGTATATACGCACGTGTTTACTTGATTAACCGAAAAAAAAAAAAAATTTCCCATAATTGCTCGAAATTGTAATAAAATTTTATTCGTCGTCCCGATCGTTACTGCGAATCACGAATTTGGGAGCGCGGATCGGGCGTCGCGACGCTCGTGCGTCACGTCTCGATCTCTCAGGTGCGGATGGGGGTAAATGTCTCTCGGGGGCCTCCCGACGGTGCCCAATGCCGTAGCGGCAGTCGCAACGGAGGAGCCCGAAGCCGCTGAAGCACAATGGGTCTCTCCTGCATGCGCAATTTCTTCTGGGTCAAAACTCACAGCCCGAAGCGGCGAACAAAACGAAAATGGCGTCTCGAATTTAATCCAGGATGCCCGACGTAAGGGAAGCGTGCGTATTGCCATATACTCCTGGCGAGGTGCTACAGGGGAAGATCTCTCCCTTGCATTTACCTGTCACCCGTATGGACGATCCTGACGAGGGTTATATACCCTTCGCACGGTATCCGTCCCTCGTCCTTGACGCGTCGCTCAGTTTGGTCCCTTGCGAATTTACGAAAAAAAAAAAATCTTACGCAACACCCAAAAAAAGAAAAAACGTAACGCCAAAGTCAGCATCCCTGCGAGTGTGGGATCGACGTTGAATAAAAAAAAAAATTGGAGTCGTACAAAAGTACAAAAATTTTTTTGAAAAGTTTGTATTAAAATCATCCCTTATCGATACCAATATAATTGCTCCCTTTCGTAATCCAAATTGTCCAAGCCGATTAACCGCGGCCGTTACTCGACTTTTCAGATGCGGTGTAATCGCGAGATTTTCGGGTTAAAAGTCGAATGACTGTTTCGAAAAAATAAAAATTTTTTTATTCATTTAATTTATCAATTTTATCGGTAACGATTGCACGAGGGCAGGTGACACTTCGAATTTGGCAAACGTAAAACCACTTAGCATGCGTCCAAGGACCTCTCTCTCTCTCTTTCTCTCCATCTATCCATCTATCTGTCTCTCTCTCTCTCTCTCTCTCTCACACGAGTCTCGTGCACGGCAAAGCACGAGGCGCACCGGGATACGTGTCAAACTGACAATTTGCATATGGACGACCGTGCGTCGTCTCCGTTCTTTCTTTCATCCCGGTACCCGGTCCCCCCCGAGGCCCCCCTTTTCGATTGTTATGAAAATCTCAGCCAGGGGAAACGTGTGTCGCGTCCGATTGTCATATACCTCGTCCTAGACCCCGGGACACGGGAACAGCCTCGTACATGGGATCCAGGAGTAAGTTACACGGTTAGGTTAGGTTATAGGTAGACACTGTACATTCACGTGTCCTACGTGTATACAGGCACGGGATATTATTGCCACGGGCTCTATACATGTATATATATATACCCCGTACCACAGGGTGAGACTCGAAATTGGCATAAATGAGATTGATACGACTTTAAGTTACTCCTGACGAGATGCGATGAGCTCACTTGAGAATCTAGTCTTACCACTTGTCACGCCACTTTGTAACGGGATGATCGTTTCGTTTGTTGTATACCGGGACGTCGACGCAGACGCGGATCGCGACGTCGGACGTCTCCTATACGTATCGCTCCCGACAGCTATACGTATATATGTAATAATATATATACAATGTATACGCACCGATGCAACTTCGCTTTCATCCTTCGCTTATATAGCATACTGAATACCTGGCGATTTTATGGAAACGGCGTAGGATATGAAATTTTATTTATTATTATTTACTTTTTTATTATGACTATCAGTGACGTCATACGCGGCCAATTTTTTTCGTTCTCAAAAGCGACCGTTACTTAGGCACTGGCGATGCGTTCACGTTTCGGTATATACTTACGGGCCAGTAGGGTTACCGGGGATGGAGCTACGGTAGTTGGTATATTTATTTTTATTTATTTTTTATTATGACTATCAGTGACGTCATACGCGGCCAATTTTTTTCGTTCTCAAAAGCGACCGTTACTTAGGCACTGGCGATGCGTTCACGTTTCGGTATATACTTACGGGCCAGTAGGGTTACCGGGGACGGAGCTTCGGTAGTTGGGCCTTGTCGATATATTATATCGCATGGCCGTTCATAGGGCACATAGGTGTATTCTAGATTTATACCAGCGCGCGGGTATTTTCGGCTGGTGCGGTATTAGTGGGGCCTTACGTACGTACGTGCTGGCTGCTCGGAAGAAGCGTTATGTAGAACAAGTAATAAAATAATTTTAACGACCTACTTGAATTATGTGCGGTACAAATAATAATATCTGCCGCGCACGCATCCCTGCAATAAATATCGGGAAGGGCCTTATATATATGTACAGAGCTTAGCTGTTGTCCCTTACCGAACCCTGCGCCCTTCGCACGAAATCGGGGCCCCCTCCCGTATAGGAGCGCGACCGTATTTGGAGCACGGGGCCTTCTGCTGCCTGTCGGAGCTCTGCGAATCGGGGCCCTACAGGGTGCACAGAGATTCTCAACTCATTTTTCATCCTTGCTGATTGTACGGGTTGTCCATTGAAATTTGTGCGTGTATGCAGGCCTAATTAATTTTTTGGGACTGGAAGAAAAAATGAAAAAAAAAAAAAACAGATCGGTGGCAGTCTCGGGATCGATTCGAGAAAATGAAGAAACGCCTGTTTACCGTTATGGTAAGTCCCTTAATCACGTTAGCTGTTGCACGCGCGTCCATTAGCAATCAGACAGAATGATGCAGCAACGGGTGTCATTGACTTCTGGACGGCTTGGTTGGAGGCTGGCTTTGAGAATTTAATGTGAAAATTAGTACACCTGCGACCGAGGGGGATGAATTATTATTTTTAACGGTACGTTCGCTTGAATTTATAATCGGATGTGGGGGGGGTGGGGGGGGGGGCCAGGGTTTTGAATTGATTTGGATAAAAATTATGTGGCAATTATATGGGCTGTTGGGGAATTAATTTAAATGCGTATCGATACTGTATACAGGGTGTGCTGGGTGGTTGGTGTAATTTATTTTGAGCTTTCGGTGGACTATATGACCAATCGATACGTATTTTGGGCCTTAGGTATTTGGAGGGGCTGGAAGTTTGTTTATGCAATTCCCATGAGTCATCCACGTTGCTGGCCGATGTTTGTGCTGCGTCGGAACGGAGTACGACAACAAGTGGGTGAGGAAAGGGTTGAAATGGCTGAAAAGGGGTGGACAGACATGGGACAAACAAACGAGGAGTCAGAGGAACTCTGGCCGATCGCCCATTGCGTTTTGAACAGTTGCATTTTACACTGTACGTTGGTAGGGTATCCGAAAGGAAGGAATGGAAATTTTGAAAAAAATTTTTTTTGCTCAAACTTTCGGGACGAGTACAGATGAGGGTTGCGATCTGGTAACTTTTATTGAATCTCGAAAATTTGTGTCAGGGGTTTGGCCATTGGACGATTAATTATTATTATTTTGAATTTTTGCAATTTTCGAATTATTTACTCGACTGGGAATTTGTGCCGCCAGCAAGAAAGCTTCTGGTCGAGGACAATCCCTTGGGCTCGCTCGAAGTCAGCGTGATCGTGAATACCGAATTGGAAGATTGCGAAAAAGACATATTTTCACCCTCGCTGCATTGAATACCGCGAGAAACGGAGAATTTCATATTAGAGGCTGGAATGGGTTTTCAAGAGCGTGTAAACTGCGTGTAACCGGATTAGCTCGCGTGTAAGCTGGGAGAGTTCAATGCTCAATGCGTATTATTGGCCGACAATGACGTCATTGTATAGCTCACCAACGCCTATGTACACAGGTTGAACAGTCTATACGAAAACCTTACTGCTACCGAGTGAGTGGCCAAGGTAGTCGATTGAAAAAAAAAATGAGCATCTGAAGAATAAAAAAAAAAAATAAAAATCCACCTTTAAAAAAGTAACTAAAAAAAAGTGTACGAGCCATAAAAAAATAATTTTTTTTTTTTTTTTTTTTTTTTTTCATTAATCGCAGTCTTAGGCTTCACGTACTTATACACCTATATGGGTATATATGCAATAACGAAATCTTAGTCGTTCCGTCAACCCCAAAGATGCTCCGTTCATCTCTCCATCGGTTCTTCATATGCGTTGGCCCCATACGTGCCTATACCGTTGTATCGAAATGGCGACGGCGTAAACCGAGGCCGGTAGGGTATAGCCATTTCTATCGTGCGGTTCAGCCGAGCAGCCAGACAGCCCGAGATTATTTGGATCGGATAGAATGGCAACAATTGAGCTTTGTAATCGGTCCTCTCTTCGATAAAGACTTTGTTGGCCACCCTACCAATACCAGTGCCAGCCACCATTACCGTACCACCCCTAGCGCCCAACAGTACGACCACCACCTCCCACCTCTCAATCCGGACCACCCTCTATCCCTCCCGCTCGTACCGATCTCTGACTTTTCTCCCTTTCTCTTACTTTCTCTCATTATTCCAGCGCTAACCGAGCCCCAATGGAATCACCTGTTGGCTCTATAAACACCCGTCAATTCCTCTTCGCCTTCTTTAGCCATTGTTTCGTACCCCTGTCGCCGGGGGCTGATTTTTTTTTGTTTTATTTATTTTTTTTTCTCCCCAAAACTCGCGAGCTTTCATCCCCTTGGCACGAAACGAGATAAAACAATATCTTCGGTCACGCTTCAATGCTCTCTGCCTATCTCGGGCGTTCTTGAGACGTTGGATGCTGTGATAAAAAGGAAATTTTTTAATTTTGGATTTTTTTACAACGGATGATTTTTATGGATTCGGAACGTTGGTCGAATTTATCTGTCTCGTAAGGGGTTTTGTATGGCGCGTGAAATTTGTGTAAAAAAAAATTTTTGACTTTTATAATTTTTTGAAAAGGGTTTTTTTTTTTTTCGGTAAACCGTTGGACTGACGTTCGTATATCCTCTCGGAACGTTGACTCACTGAATCTCGAGTCTTCCAGTGCGTTTGTATTACGTACAATGAGGTTTCGTGTTCACTCCACGTTATACTCGTATAAGGGATATACCGGGTGACACCGATATACATTGATGTATAAACGTAGGTAAGCTACGGAACCACAATGCAATGGCAGCCATCGAGTATCACAAACATTGATTTGAATCACAAAGACCTCCCGTGGTTCTTCTATTGTCAGCCTGACTTATTGTACCGTCTCTCTACTCTCTTACTATCCATTTTACTCTCCTTCTACTCTCTCTCTCTCTCTCTCTCTCTCTCTCTCTCTCTCTCTCTTCCTCTCTCTCTCTCTCCCATCCCTTGTACACCCCCTTTTTTCTTACGCTCTATCAATCTACTTTACCCGGTTATGTGCCACTTGTGGCATTTCGACTACCGTTGACTATATCATGCATTTCTCTGTCTCTCTCGCTCTCTCTCTCTCTCTCTCACACAGAGAGAAAGATAGAGGGGTCTCTCTCCTTCTCATACTTTTCCCCGTACCCACTTTTCAGAAGGTTTCAAAGTTTCTCGCGAGCAAACCACCTTGCCATTAGGTATCAAGAAAGTTTCGCGGTACTAAGGGGGTGTGATTTTGGCTGGTGTGAAACGATCTGTACTTTTAACTGTTTCATATATATATATATATGGATGTTTATATATTTATACAAATTCCATGCCCGATTTAATGCAGGTATCCAGCCCACAGGTATATACCCCGAGGATACATACAATAGAGCCAACTTAGCCCGGAGGTAGATAATTGGATGGGTTTGGGAATGAAAATAAAAATTAATAGTTTTATTATATATATAAAGTGCCAGGAGTCATCTAATCTTCTTATTGCAATTTGCCGTAAAATTGGCAAATTTAAGTGAATCCTTAAAACAAATCAATAGTTTGCATTGTAAGTCATATAAACGTCAGCGTGACGTCATACCTTTAATCACACTGTGCCAAGCCGGCCCATAATTACCCCTCCCCCTCGAGATCGACTTGCTAATTAATATTTATGGCTAAAAGTGCGAGACTCGTTGTTTACGCGTGGAAAATTTATTTTTTAATCTTTTCTTTTTTTTTTTGTTTCGTCATTTTTTTCGACGCCTCGCCATTTTTCCCACTATGCATTTTTCGGTATTTACAACTTTGTTCAGGCCTGATTTTCACGTAGCGCCGTCGCCGTTTCGTATCGGCATTCGGGTTTTTATTCTACAGCCGTTCGGCGACGTTCGAAGGAGGCTTCGGAGTCGGGGCAAAAAGTAACAAGCCGAGCGCGAACAAACACAAATACAAACACAATAAGGATTGAAGGCGTTTGTTCGTTGAAATTGGACGTGGCGCGCGGGCCCCTGTTCAACCACTCCTTTTATTGTCAGGCCTATACAGGGTGTGCTATGATTATCTATGACGCATTCTTCCATTATATATCTCGCGGCAACAGGTCCTATGCACTGCGAGGCCGCTTAAACGGCGTCGCAGCGCGTCCAATAAAGATCTTTCGAAACGGCTCGTGTGGGCCTTTTTATTATGGATTTTTGAAGGAAAATGAAAAGAAGAAAGAACGAAGCCGTAGTAGCCACGGGATTACGCCGAGAAGAATTATTGAATGGGAGAACGAGCTCGGTTAGCACGTGTTTTTTGTAGACGGGATGATTTTTGACTTTTTTTTTTTTTTGGACACTACTTTTTTTTTTTTTTTTTTTCCTATCTTCACGGAAATCGAGACAGTGCGAAATTTTTCAGGGGCGTCGAATGTGTGAAAACTGTGCACGCGTGATAATGACGTAATTCGTCGCGCTGCATTATTAGTGGATGCTGTGCCGATAATGACGCGGAGAATCCCGCGTAGACTTTCGATTCTGCGTCAGCCCCTATTTTTCCAAGGGATGAATATTCGCACAAAGGACTCATCGCGTCTCCTTTCTTTACGTTTACTTTCCTTTTCTCACCCGCCACTCGCTTCGCTACTCGCCGATCTTCTCTCTCTCGCTCTCTCGGTGGATATACAGAGCTTCCATCTCACGCGGGTTCAGTGCAACGTCGTGATTTCGATTTCGCAAATATTTGATCGTTTACACGGTTTTAGGAAAATTTTCGAAATTTCCAAAAAAGGATACCCCATACGCATTTTCAGACTGAAAATCTTCGTACTGGTATAATTATGCCTAGGGTGTAATCGTAAAAAAAATCAGAAGAAAAATCAATAGACGTTATAGGTACATAGGCAAATTGCATAGGGAAAATCGATACTTGATATTTGAGAAAATAACAAAAATTTCTACCCGAATAACCCGGGTCGACCGTTTACGATCGATCCCTCGTAATAAAAGGACAAAACTATGAAAACGGGTAAACCGCAAGTAACGAGCTATAAATCGACCAAAAGGAAACAATTGCACGATCTGACAGCGTGGGATACAAAGTTTTACCTAAAAACGAAAATTTTTTAAAAGCGCGTACAGTACGTATCAAGAATAAGAGGAGAAGATCGCCAGTCGAGATAAGCGTGTAGAGGTAAAGGCGAGCGAGCGAGCGCGCAACGTGTCGAGCGGGTGGCCGGCGTCGCGGCGCGTCTCGTTCGTCGGCGCTCACGGCGTCGTCGCAAGAGGTTGTCCCGCTTGGGGTGTGACGTCACGAGGATAGTGGCCGCCCAAGCGGGCAAAATGAAGCCGCCATTGGCTGTTGGAAATGATGGCAGGCGTGCGTGCCAATCGATTGCCGTTGGTAGGCTCGGGCCTGAGGTTGCACCTAGGACCAGGGGCAAGAACGGGGTGGAACGTGGGAGCCCAGGTGGAGGGGACGGCGGCAGTCGGCTTTGGACGGCTGGTGGGGGTAGCCTACCTCGGCAGGAAGTGAGCCGAACCCAAGAGTAGGACCCCAAGGCGAAACCTACAAATGCTCAGACGGTTCCGTTCTTCCGAGGAGAGTGGAGGTCGCTTCATCGGCACTCGCTTTTAAAACGTGCGTGCGACACGACGGGTCGTACCTGGTGGCGATATACACAGTAACCGATAAATAGCTATCGCGAGAGCCACGCGCGCATCTACGGTTAATGAGAGTCGCGACAAATCGTATACAGACATACAGTGCGGATTAAATCGGTGATTTTCGTTGGTCGGAAGAAATCGAGTGAAGAAAATCGATAAAAAAAAAATAAAGAGGAGAATCGAATCGATACATATTACAGCTTCGTTCACGGTGGTCAGTGTGAAAATCGGTTGTTCCTCGTACCGATCGTGACAATCGTACGGACTGGCAATTCGATACCGGAGGATCGCTGCAGCTTGGTACGCGCGCTGGCGATAACGGAAAGTGACGATGACGATATACCGAGTGTTCTCGTTAACGCGCTGTGTGACTCTTTGACAAGTGTGTAACTATAGTATTTCGACGTTTAAGTTGTGAGAGGCCGAGAGGCTGCGATTGATATTCTACCGTGCAGAGACATTGTTCTAGATTGTATCGACACGTGAAAAAAGGTGGCCGATTCTGTGAATACAGCTTGGTACGAATCGGTCGATGTTTATACTGGCCGAGTGATCAGGGTGTTCTGTGCTTTCGAACTGTCTCGTGTAACTTGGACTTGAGATAATTTGTACGTGGGATATAGACGGGGGAAGGAACTGTTGAGGATTTAGCGTGACCTATCGTTGCCCATGGCACACGAGGCAGGTATGTTCGTATGAAGTGTTTGGACACGGTGGAGTTTTGAGACTGAGCCTGAGCGTCGTCGATAAGGGACGACAAGGGGGAGAAGGATTCGTTTGGTGAGGTCAAAGGTGAATCCTGTTTAAGGATTGCGACGTGGCCCGCAGTAATAGAGTGAGGATCAACCGTGGAGGAGACAAGGAGGGGTGAGCCCATGTTCGGTGTTCGGCGTAAGAGTTCCGCGTAGCAACCGCGGTGCCGTCGTGGACAGTCAGGGCGGAGGTGCGAGGGCTCTGACCTTCGGGTCGAAGGTCGGATCGATCGGGATCGCGGATCGGTACTTCTTGACGTCGAGCGTTATAGAAAAAGGCGGCAAGCTGTACGGGCACAGGGAGGAAGACATGCTCACGATGGAGACGGACCTGAAGGGCGGGAGTCTGCACGGGCAGATGCCACCGCATCCTCATCAGGGTGTCTCGCCCATGGGACATCATACGGGAGTATCGCCGTACGGTGCACTGGGCTCGATAGTACACAGTCCGGCCCTGTCCGGCAGTCCGCCCAGTGCCGGCGGTTTGGCCGGTCTGGGTCTTCAGCATCATCATCAGACGCCCCAGCATCACTACGCCTCGATGCAGGCCCAGCAGCAGGCCCAGGCCCAGCAGCAAGCTCAGCAGCAACAGACGATGCACTCGCTGGCCGCCCAGCAGAGCGCCGCCCAGCAGCAAGCTCAGGCCCACCATCCGCACCAGCAGCCGCAGCAGCATCAGCCGCCGAACAACAACAACAACACCAGCAAGAACAACAACATAGACCGCGTGAAACGGCCCATGAACGCGTTCATGGTCTGGTCGCGGGGTCAGCGACGGAAGATGGCCCAGGAGAATCCAAAGATGCACAACTCCGAGATCTCGAAGAGGCTCGGTGCCGAGTGGAAGCTTCTCAGCGAGACGGAGAAGCGGCCGTTCATCGACGAGGCCAAGAGATTGAGGGCGGTTCACATGAAGGAACATCCCGACTACAAGTACAGACCCCGCCGGAAGACCAAGACTCTTCTCAAGAAGGATAAGTTCCCGCTTGGCGGTGGCGTCGCGGGCGTCGGCGGTATGCTCGGCGTCGATCAGCGACAAGTCGGCGGCAGCGGACCTGGTCAGCAACCTCAGCTGCCCCGAGACGTTTACCAGATGCCCAACGGCTACATGCCCAACGGCTACATGGTCCACGACCCGACAGCCGCCGCATACCAGCAGCACGCCTACGGCGGGCACATGGGTGCCGCCGCCGGGTATCCCAGGTACGACATGGGTCACCACATGGGCGGCGGAAGTCCCAGTCCCATAAACAGCTACATGAACGGCTACGGCGGATACGGGACCACGACGGTACCTGGTGGCTCACCCTCGCCGTATCACCAAGCTCAGCCGGGCTCCCAGATGTCCAGTCACAGCCCCAGTGGCAGCAGCATAAAGTCCGAGCCCACGAGTCCTGCGAGCGCAGGGATACACACCCCGACGCCGACGGGACCATCCTCCACGGGTGCGCCGGGCGGGGTCAAGAGGGAGTACATGAGCCAGCAGCAGGGTCAGCAGCAGCAGGGCGATCTGCGGCAGATGATCTCCATGTACCTGCCCCAGGGTGGCGAACAGGGGGTCGTACAACATGGCGGAGGAGTCTACTCCCCAGGACCTTCCCCGGATCCCTTGGCTCAGCATCACTCGGCCATCCCACCCCTCACTCACATGTAAGCTCAACCAAATTCAACAAATCAATCCTAATCTATCCAACGACCCTCTTATCTCTCCCGTCGCTCTTGCCGAGTGGAATCTCCGACTTGGTCGCAAGTCGCCTCTTCCACTCTGGCCAGAGGGACTTCACGTAACGGCAGGACTGCTTTTGTAACTGGTCCATAACGCGTTGCATCCCTATGACCTCTGGCTCATGGGACCCCAACTACGTCGGGCGGGTCCCAGCTAAAGCCCTGTACATAGTAATTACGCTTGCACGTTATTCATTGCGCGTTAGCCTTTAGCCACCGTCGATCCTCTTGCGGATCGTCATTGCCTTCTTTGTCTTTCTCTCTTTCTACTGGCACGTCTCGATTTCTAGAGGAACCAAAAGTCCGATCGTTCCGTATGGTCGCGTCTTTGTCCTTATTTGTGTCCTCGGACTTTTGACGGCTCTGCGGCTAAAGTCCGTGTATACAAATAACGTCCAGGGAGGTGTGTAATCCTTGCTCTGAAATATTTACATTCTCGGCCGAGGACGCCGGGCGTCGGTTGTCGTCGGTCCGTGCGCCCGCTAACAGTGCCATCGATCACTCGTGCTTTGTAACGGTATGGAATTTCGGGGAGAAAGATGCGGAATCGACGATCGCGAGAAGATCGGACGTAACTTCGAGAGTACGGCCAAGAAAAGAAATTATTTACCGGAAATCGGCTAACGCAGATAATTAATAAAATCGTAGGATAGCTTAGAGTGGGAGTGAGAGAGAGAGAGAGAGAGGGAAAATCTTAAAGACACAGGAGGAAGCATGACAGACCCATGCGGATTTGGAATAACCAGGGTTTTCGCCACGCGTGATACGGCCCTGTTTCCTGGTGGGCCCTTTACAATATTAATCGCCGATTTTTTATACCTCCTCAAGGATTATCAATCACGCACGGAAAATATGTATGCACAAGAATCAGAATATATATATATATATATATATATATATATATCTATATTGAAAATAATTGAGAATCTTTCATTTATGCATATCGAGTCGAATTCTTATGATAACGGCACTGAGAGTGATAAACCTGATCCCGTGGCTTCCTGTGACCACCCGACTCTCCCTTGCGATCCCTTTCCCTTACTTACTATTTTTTATTAAAAAAAAAGGATTTTGAGGAAATATCTATGACACACGCACACACGTAACGACTCGTGACAAATCCCTTAAATCTCATATGTATATATACCTCATGGCATTCTTATGCGAAATATCGAGGGTGTCTCTTTGTTTCTTGTTCGATCTTTTTTTTTTTTTTCATATTTATTCTAGACTCTTATCGTTATCGCGACCTTACGAATTCCAGTAGCAATCTGTGGAAGAACGCATCTGTCACACCGTCCGTAGGATAAAACCGGGACAGATGAATTCTTTTCTTAGTACGTGAGCTGCAATTTTTTATAGAAAAAAAAAGAAAAAAAAATTCGAAAAGGTCACTGATAACGATAATAATTATCCATGCGAATTGTAATCATTTTTCTCTTCCTTATCACGCAATGAGATATCCTCGTGTAAGTCACTAAAAATGACATAGCGATTTCACACTCGACTGTCTTCGCGTAATAACGTCCCGGGTTGTAGCGAACTATAAGAATGCTTGTTAATGAAAAAAGGGGGAGGAATAAAAATTTTGAAAAAAAAAAAATCGTCACCATCGATTATTAATTATTCTCCTCGAGCAATCACTGTGATAATGCAACAAAAGGGGCCACCCGCGTGTGAGCGCACGAAACGCATAAATATTTTAACGCGAGAACCCGCAGGACCAGAAGCAGCCGTATCGAGTGCAGCCGAGAGGAACGTATTTCCAAAGTATACGCGTATCTGTCAAACGACGAAAACACAAACGCTCGAAGCTTCGACGCTAAGTGACAGACGCTAAGAGTTACCATCCAATGTCCGACGTTCGCGTTAAACGCACCTACGAACTTTACACGCGTTAAATGGACGCAATTGATGCCAGTACAAAATTGGATTAATACGTCCCTCGTTATCGTCAAAGGTACTTGCGGACAGATTCGAAAAAATATATATATACATATACTTGAGCACGTATATGCGTGTGTCCTATCGGATAGCATCACCTAAGCGTAATAGAACACAGTTCACTATATATATATATATATATTTATATATACAGAGTTTATTCACGACAAACGTACCAGCTGAAGTTGGGCGCGATTGAACAATTTTGTTAATCGACGCAGTGCGGCCTTGTTAAAAAGAAAAAAAAAATGAAAGAATCTGAAATTCATGGGTAAATGTTATGACGTTAAATTTAATTTTTTTAATGATGCCACCCTGCTATGATTCATGAAATCACCCATTCACGGCCAATTTCAGCTGGTGCTTTTGCCGTGAATAACACTGTATACACACGCGTGAATGAAAATTTATTCAAAATCGAAATACGCAACGCCTGTGTGTAAATATATATATATATATATATATATATATATATATATATATATAGCATAAAGCAGGTATCACATATTTTAGCCGTGTTTTCCGTCTGTCTCTTGATGCGCTGTCGTTGCGCAATACGCGATACCCACCGTCCCCAAAGATAAGAGCGTGAATGTGACGTGCGAACGTAAATACGAGCGAATGCGAGAATGCATAGGAATGCGTGCGAGACAATAGATCGTGATTTGTTACGAAGGACCGAAGGAGAGAGAGAGAGAGAGAGAGAGAGAGAGAGAGAGAGAGAGAAACAAATTGTAGGTAAAAAAAAATTGGCTCGTAGTTCTGTATTTATTTACCGCTAAACAGTATTTACGTTGTTACTATTATTATCATTGATATTATTATTATTGAATCGAAGTCAATCGTGAAATTTGAATGATCGCGATCGATCAGGGAAATCTGTAAAGTATCATTTTCGTTATGGGAGATATGAGAGAGAGAGAGAGAGAGAGACGGAATGATATGAAAGCATATACGGTACAGCGTGTGCGAGAGAGAGAGAGAAATAGAGTATTGGATCGATCGGTTCGTTAAAAGCTCCTGAGATCCGTGAGAAAAATTGCGCACGACACACGAGAGCGGATCGTCCTTGGGAACGGGGAGTCCCGTGAGTCTGGCATCCTGGCATCCTGACACCCTGGTGGCACCCCATCAGGCGATTGGCAACCCTGGCCATCCCCTGACCCTTTTCGAAACCCTCAGTCCCGCCCCTCCCCCCTCACCTTCGTCATTTTCCCATCCCTTGTACGTACGCACGTGGAAACCTACTTTTTTTTTTATCCTTCCGAAATATATATCTCGCACAGAGTGTCTGCCCCGAACGTACTTCGGCATTGCTCGGTCGTTTCCGTCGATGTTGAAAAGAAACTTTTTTTTTAGTATATCTATATATATATAGTGAGAGCGAAAAATCATTGGAAGGGGTCGGTCATTAATATTCGGTTTAGCGATTCTTAAAGAGTGGACATATATATATATAGAGAGAGAGAGAGAGGAGAGAGAGATTAAAATTATCATTTATCATTGCGACTGCTAGTTTTGTCCTTTATCATATACCTGATGCCTGTCATGCGACTTTCCAAACTTTGTCCAATTCCCCTTACGTACAGTATATCTAAATATATACATGCGTTGATTGTGATTAGTGATTTTATTATGATTATTCTCTCCTTGTAATTGATACGTTTATTAATTACTAATTATCATTAATTATTATTGTATTATTATATTATTACGCTACTCGATACGACCGATCCTTTCTTTTTTCTCTCTCTTTTCTTTTTGCATTTTTATTTTTTTTTTTTAATTCACTTTCCTCTCATTCGCCGTTCTGCCGTTTACTTTTCACATTAATTCTCTTTCCTCCCCGAATCATCCGAAGAATCATCATCACCCCCTATCTCTTTTCCCAATGCTGTTAAATCACTGCCGTAACGCTAATATCCATGTATCCCGGAGAATTGGCGATTACCGCGTGATTGAATTTAATCATTGCTGCATATCCACTGTAATATTTGTCCCGTAGGATTTATCGGACGACGTTTACCCCATTTTATTGTAATCGGCCCCAACCGTACGCGGCCAGCGAAACCACCCTCGAAAGAAATCACGGCGGACGACTGCATCCCCTCGAACTTTAATTTCTTTCCGATACGACCTCGACCTTCCGCGAGGACGATGTCGCGACGAGGCCTAAATCCTTATCGGCTGGGAGAGCCCACAGGTACATCGGATCAATCCTGTGAGATACGTTAAAATATATATATATATATATATATATATATATATATATATATATATATAAATATATACAAAGTAAACGAACAAACAAACAAATATATATATTATATATGAATGTACAAATATTATTTGGACGACGGCGTCGTCGGTGCGTGCTGTTTATCATTGCAGAGTTGTGCGCATGCGCGATGAGAACGAACAAAGATTCAATCAACCAGTAGCATACGAGCACACGTGTATAGCTTTTATTAATTAAGAAGCGACAAAAAATGAAAATAATAATTTTATTTCAAGGTGTCTCCGATCGAAATCTTTTTTCTTTTCATTTTTTTTTTTTAATTCTTTTCCTACACCAAACCAAAATTTTTTACACCTCCTCTCACTTCCTCCCACCTCGTACCCATCTATTTATCCCTCCCGCGCGATCTATGTGGGGGGGGGGGGGGGGGGGGGGGGGGGGGGGGGGGGGGGGGGGGGGGGGGGGGGGGGGGGGGGGGGGGGG
>JARQTC010000116.1:0-70657 GCA_030142495.1 Cephus runcator | reverse complement strand
TCCCCCCCCCCCCCCCCCCCCCCGATAACGACTCCTCACGATCTTTCGAATTCACTGTAATCATCTCACGCGACACGACTATCATTTTTCTTTGTCTCTCCTTATATTCGTTATCACAGTCATCGTCACTATCAGTTCCTCCGCTCCTCTTATCTTCCCCTTGCCCTTTATCATCCTCGGCTGGATCATCGTGTGTTTCCCCACTCGGAGTACATACTATTATTATTATTATTATTATTATTAGTACTATTATTACTATTATTGCTATTATTATTATCATTATTATTGTCATTATTAATATTATTATTATTATTATTATTATTGTATTATTATATCTATTATTATTATTATTATTATTATTATTATTATTACTGTCATCATCATTATTATTATTATTATTAATAATAGACTCTCCTCATTCCTAGTACACGAAAATGATAATCGAATGGGAATACGATAAGGCTTTGTACAAAATAATAATTGAGAAAGAAGAATAACACGATGATTAAGGAATAACGAATTGAAACTCATCTGTACATATGTTTGACACGGTGACGAAATGACCGTGGCGATTTCGAATATATAATTGATTAAGTGCATTTACATTGTGTTTTCAATTGGTACGTACCCCCTGCCATGCATTCTTCGTTCCCGAAGGAGAGAAAGAAAGAAAAAAAAGAAATTAATGATTCTCGACTCCTTTCCCTCGTCCTGTGAAAATTTCACGAGAATCGAAATGAAAACGAAAAAGAAAAAAAAAAAGATTGCAAATCATGGACGATCGTGGAGTCTCTCTACGTTGCGCTCGTTATTCTGGCTATTGGCTCGAGACACGTGGTGCGAAAATTATCACGGGACATGCGGCAGGTAATTATGTAAAATTTTAAGAAAAAAATTAATTATTTAAACTTTCTTGAAATTTGGACGTTCTTGAAAGATCTCGACGAACGTCTCTTTTCTTTCTCTGTCTCTTTCTCTCGATTTCTCTTTTTTTTTTGCATTTTACAAAAAAATTTCATTCGATATCATTTTACATGCATGCCACTTAACATATACGTGTATACTTGACGTTGTCTTTCGTTTGTCTCTCTCTCTCTCTCTCTCTCTCTCTCTCTCTCTCTCTCTCCATCTTTAGTTTCAATTACGTATCGATAAACGTGCCATTATTTCCTTGCTGGGGTTTTTCACGCGTTTGTACTGTTAGTTGTGTAAAATGAAATTGTGGTTTTTTTTCTTTGCTGTAATCCCCCGTCTACTCGCCCAATTATTAATACGAGGCCAATAAATATTCCATCATATCTCGCGGCGTATAAACTTGGCGTTTGTCGTATACAAGTAATTTCGGTTAAAAGGCCTCCCTCGCCACTAAATGCAAATGCACCCACCCCCCTCCGTATCACCGACCTACGGTCCTTTTACCCCGAACCCACCCCTATCTACCGGGCTATAGCTACTACTCGTATACCTATATATTGTGAGTACTAAGCTTTCACCGGCAGCAGTCCTACCAACTACCTCCATATAAAATGCTCTCGAAAGTGCTTTCAATTACTTATACAGTAAAAGCCGATGGGACCGACTTGCGCCAGCTTTCGTATTTTCGAGCGAAACGAGGGAATCTCGCACTTGGACGCCACGGGGTATATCGACGTCCCGACGCACGTGGATACCCAGCGTCCCCTAATTTCGGTTGAGATTCGAGTTTTTGAAAATCATCGAGCGAGACTGGGGATAATATTTTTTAATTTTGAGGATTTAGGTAAAATTCGAAATTTTGAGATATCGAGCAAATTTGCTACACGTATGGAATATTTTGATTGGTATATATCTGATTTTTCGTGTAGTTTGTAGAATTTTTTTTTTTTTTTTTACTTTATTGATTGGTAATTGATTGGTTATTAATATTGATATTTCGTGTTGTGGTATTGGTTCGAGCATAACTGGTTTTACGGTTGACACGTAAAGACGCTGTTGGGATTTATCTGCTGTTATATTATACGTAAGGAGAGAAAGAGGCTCAGTTTACATCGCAGACGCGAAGGCGACGCGTCGCGAGCGACAAGGCGTTGCGAGATAAGGAAATGTCGCGTTTATGGAAGTTGGCGAAAAAAAATTGTCGCGTCTATGCGGATGCGCATTGATTGCAGTTTGGATCTTGACTGTATGAGGGGTTTTTAAATATTTGGCACCCCTTCTTGGATTTTTTAGCGTTATTTTTGGATAAAACGGATGATAATGGGTGTTTCGTTATCAATTATGGAGGCTTTAGATCGGCCGAGTGCTAACGAGGTATTTATTTTATGTTTCTCGAGTAAACGAAATTTTTTTTTTTTTTTTTCAATGAATTTTGTATTTGACCACCCCCCCCCACCCCCTCTCTCGGCCTTCGTCACTCTCACTCTTACGTATCCCATAGACTGTTTGTATGGTGGCTTATCTATTTGACTATTTTTTACTTTTGTCTCTGTGTGTACTCTAACGCGTAACCGTATGGGCGTACGAGGTCGGCTGTGCGTGTTTCGTATTTACCACGATTAGTTCCGTCTCAATGGACCCGTTAATTGCGTTAAAATTCGTGAGGTTTGCCGAATGGGCGCGGGTCAATTTTACGCGATTCGTTAATTGGCAATTTACGAGATTTACGGATTCACAAAGGGATTCACTCTTGGGATTTTGGATTTCTCGTTAAGCCGTAATACCAGGCTCGTGATACCGGCCAGTGTCAACATAACGTGAATGATACTAACTCGAGTATTTTCAAAGCGATTCATACAGCAGCGTGCAGGTACAGGAAGCTCGATTATCGCCTCGTTGAATTCCGAAATACGAAAAAAAAAAAAAAAAAAAAAAAAAAGAAAAATTACCGTTAACGAGACTGACGATTGAATAAGAGGTATAAGTGAAAAAAAAAGAGAGAGAAAAAGACGTCATTCGAGCGGCGAGAATTTCGCCACGAGGCAATTACAGTCGTTTGACATTTCGTCGTCAGCCGATTCGTTGTTGACGATCGCTGAAGTAATTTGACATGGAGAATTAAGATTGGCGCAAAGTCAGTTTGACGTTTCGGCTACTAAGTCACGTGCGCAAGAAACACGTGGGCTTGTACGTGGGACGTGCGAAAAGTCTTGTGCAAAAAAGAATTGAAAATTTGCCACTTGCCAATGGGTCTCTGGGTCTTTTCTACCATTCATTTACTGTCAGTCCCGTAGGACCCAAAAAGACACGTTCCGCTCGCATGTATATATATATATATATATATATATATATATCGTACAAGTGACAGCAGGCGAAGAGTTATCGCGGTTCCCAGGGGGCCCAAAAATTCCAAGTTTGGAACCGTCCGCGTAACAGTCGCATCGCGCGTGGTACGAAGTTCAAAAATTTTATACGTTTCTTTGGGCCTTTTTTTTTTTACCTCCCTCCGCATAACCATCATGATTACGAACATGGGCGCGCTAACAGCGATCGCCAACCCTCCTGGCATCATCCATGTCCTGACCCTCTCGACATTCTCTCCTCTCTCTCTCTCTCTCTCTCTCTCTCTCTCTCTCTCTCTGTACCCGGTTTCCCCTAAGCACCTGGTGGCCCACCCCTACGGTGGACTTGATATATGTCACGATTTAGAGACCGAACGTGACGGGGGTCCCAGAAAAACCAACCACCGGCTCCACTGGCTCCACTCTCTACCCTGAACGTTTCTCAATTTTATCGTACAAACCAGACAGTTATAGCGACCAAAATTCATCCCCAATACAACACTCGCTTCTGATTAATTAAATTGCTTCCTAATACACCCCGTGATTTAGTTCAAGTATTTAGAACGTTTACGAAAAATCCAAAAATTTCAGTAGTTGATAATTTTTCAAAGTTCGAATTTCACGTAGTCTGACAAAATTTTATTTTTTCAAAATTTTTTCCCATTTTTATATTTTACCCGTACCCTCTTCCCACCCTCTAGCCCCCCACTGCTCAATTCTAGCCGTTCCGGTTCTTACTACAAGTTTGAGGTTAGTTCGGCCCCAACCTCGTTTGGGTCGTTCGCTCGTCAGACGGGAGACCCTATGGGGTTGGAAGAGTCGTGAGACGCTCGTTGCAGACCTGGTCGGACAAGCTTCAGGGTCAGTTTATCGCAAACAAATGGGTTATGCTCGTTCGACGCCATATTTCACTAGAATTTATCGTTTATTATTCCGCCGCTCGAATGATGTAGAGGCCGTGTTTGCCCGTAGTAGCGCGTTAATGTCGTTAATAGCTCTACCGGTCGCACGGAGCGCCACCAGTCCCCATGGTGGCAAAAGTCCCGTACTAAATCCAGCGCATCGAACCATCGGTACCAGTCCTAACGAACCTAACCCGACCTCCCCCTGCGCCCGCCCAATTGAACCTTCAACTATCCGCCACCAGATGTCTCTGCCCTCTCATAATTATTTAATTAACCCTCGTACCATACGCACTCTCAATTATTAACTCGTACCGTTAAAACACTTCCCATTCACATTCTCCGCTCTGTCCTTTATAATCGTTACCTTTGGACTCCGAGCACCCTTAAGCCACCGTCCACACTGCCTCACGCACCTGCGTGCACCGAGAGTTCCCGTGCACCTCTCTACCTACGTCGTGAGCTCCCGTATCACGCCAATCAGTTAAATCTCCCGTATACTCCGACGGCTAATGCGTTCTTAATGCGACAAACTCCTCACGGACAGACACTACGTACACGGAATGGTCATGCGTGCTTAAACTGTTCTACAAACGATATTACTTTCGTGAGAAATAAGATAAAGAAAAAAAAACAAAAAATTACCATTTTTACCATCGCGACGATTCGCCCGATTCAAAAAACATACAGGCAGGCTCGTACAGTATTAATTGACATTTAATTATCGCCCAGCGACAGTTACTTAAAATTCTTCCCACCCTGTATAAATATTTCAACTTCCCGTTTCATTGGACCAATCCCACGTCATTCTAAGCTAATGCCCGATTTGCATGTGGCGACAATAACATTGTCGCTCGATCATCCAGTCACCATCCTGTCGTTCCTATGGCTATATGCTTTATTTAACCCAACGACTAATCCACTCGATTTGTCTTAATTCACCTCTTATCGAATCTTTTATCTCAATCCTTCCCCTAACACGTTGCTTAATTCAACCCCTCAAACTATATATATATATATATATACATCAAGTTTTTCTAGCTTCCTCCAACAGCATCCTTCGCGCATATAATTTTTCTCCTGTCAAACCGCCAATAATAACAACGATCCACGTGAAGCTCAAAACCGAGCATCTTATTCGGATTCGAACACGTGGCTATTAGCAATGTTTATTTATCGACGATTGCGTCATATTCATTTTCGTTCCCACGTGTCCTCACGGAGTACAGTGCTTCTATAGACGGATATAGGTACAGTAAGGCTATATCGACGGGTGCGAAAGGAAAGATGAAATACTCAAGTCATATATACATATATATATATATATATAATATAGATACAGATATATGAAGATCAACGAAAAAGTTTCTCCCAGCGACCTTGCAGCACGCGGCTTGAAATAATGAATTTTTTTAACTGGCCACTCCGCGTCTGTATTACGTGTATATATATATACTGTACCGTGTGTATGCGCTCATAAAAAACAATGACTGCGCAAAAGGACCTCGATCATATACAAAACCCATATACGTCGATGTATATATATATATATATATATAGTACCAGTGGTCATATGGAAACCCGGTGGAATCATGAGAGACTGCCTTATGAATTAATGACTTGGGGTCTCGGAAACCGCGTGCGTAAAATCCCTGTACTCGTTCACGCGTACCAACCTTACCCGAGTATCCTAAACGCTAATACGCGAATGCGGTAACGTACGTACGTACAATCGACTCTCTGTAATCTACGTTTACGTATGAGAAGTTACGAGGATGTGAAAAAAAAAAATTTTTTTTTCACACAAAAAAATTCATATTGAAATATAAGCGCGAGATACCGTGTGCACGCACCTTTATTATTCCGTAGTGACTCACGTTCGATGACACAGATGTTATCGGGATGTAATATTGATTCGTAAAACGGATATTATATCGATATATAGATTAAACGGACAAATGGATAATTGTATGAAAATTAATTAGCTTGACTACAATTACTTAACTTGGTAATTTTTAATAAACCGGCTGATGATCAAATTTTATTGTTATTTTTTTTTTTTTTTTTTCTATTTACCTTACCTAAATCTGTTGTACAGTCGCTCGTCCGCTCTCTTCCGTGTCCGTCGATCGATTCACGGGTATCCGCGTAACGCACGGTTGACGATCCAGAATCGTCGTTTGTTCCCGGTACACCGGGATTTTCAACTCTTTCCAGCCGTTTTGAGTTGTCGATCGTTTAGCATGGGTCTAATAATAACATGATAATATTGACCGAGCACAAGGAGCCACTTTGGCACCTGTTTCCTCGCGCTTGTGGCGGCCCTGGACATTCACCCTCGACGCACCGCGTCATCACGTGCAAACAAACTGCAGACGATAAGTCGAAAACAAGCTGCCGCCGTGCAGCACGAGCGACTGCCTTACGATTATTTAAATTCCAGTGCGATTCGTTGGATCAATTTTTGTAAGTCCTTAGGCTTTGCGCTACTTGATTAGATTGTGGGTTATCGGTCTTTATGGGCACGATGGGAACTGATGGTAAAGTTTGTCGTGGCTGGGTATATGTATATTGTAATTTCTGATGAATGACGTAGCAGATATATAGTCTCATCAACTTCGGCCTCAAGATCGATTCCCAACTTCTCGTTCGCGCGAACGTCCTCGCGACTCTCCGGGATAATGTAAAGCCTCGTTCGTAGGCCTGTACAGTGTGCGTTATATATATATATATATATATATATATGTATACGCCAGTGGGAAACGACTGGCAGAACCAGGTGGGACGACACGGCCACGCGCGATTTCCTCCAATCGGCAGCGCGACTCGGCTAATTATCGCTCGCGGTTGTCGCGACGGAATTGTTTTTGTCGCTGGGTCGACGCGACCGACGCTGGCTACTTGCTGTGTAAGGACCTACGTCACGTCACGGGGTTTTGGCATTCGTCCTGGAAAATTCCAAAGTGAGTACCTGTGCGTGGTACCGTAGGAGATGGTATTCACATGGAAACGAGACTCGAGTTCAGCAGCAACTTGAAAACTGATGGCGGGGGGTTTAATGCAAAATTTTGGAAAAATTTTGCAAAATAATTTTGTTTTCAAGACGCGACAAAAAAAAATGGTTAAATTCACGGGGGGATTCGAGGATATAAAAGTCGCTGATCTCATCGAGTATTCTTTGGAAATTGGCTGCAACGGGGGTCGCCCATTGAAAACGAGGCGTGAACGCGACGTATAATAGGGCAGAATAATGGAAATGAGATTGACGGTGTACTCTTTCTCCTGACTGTACTTTTTCTTTATCCCCGTCCCCCCCGTAAACTCCCGCTACAGTACTTAACTCTAGCTTTTTAACGTGTTGCTTTCCTTTTTTTTTCTGTCGCTCGTTGCGAACTGCTGATTCGATGAACACGAATGCAGGCTGATTTCTATGTGTATTATGTATATGTATATATATAGGTATATTACTCAATGGCGCGAATACGGTAGTCGGGTTGGGTGACAGGTAGGTCGTAGGTTATAGGTTATAGGCTGGTATTAGTAGGTTGCCAGGCAACTACTACGTGGTTTATTACGTAATTATGCAATTAAGGTATGACGACGCGTACGAGCGTCGCTTGCGAGATTCGATGTGGATGCACCGTACTAATTACTAATTACTCATTAGCATGTGCCCACCACTCGGCACTCTCGAGGTCGCTTCAGGTAGGTTACATTTGCGCATCGTAACTACCTACTTGGTATCCTCTTACCTCCGACATGGCTGCCAATCTACAACCCACCCTTATACGTCATTTTAACCCCTTCGACCTACCAATATATTCAGCCAGTACTTACCGGTATGAATTAAAAAAAATATTTTCATTAATTTTGCCATTTTTCAAAAATCGTATTCAAAATTTCATACGCAAGCAAACGACGAGTATTCGCGTGAGTTTTTACGAGGCTACAGGGTATATGATTTCAAAAAAAAAATTTATTTTTATAATTTTGAATTTACGAAAAATTATTTGGTAGCTCGATAAGAAATCTGTCATTTTCCATATTCGTTTTTGAAGAACGATGATTTGTGTTTCGAAGAATTTTGGAGAAATTCGTAAATTCAAGGAGGTTATTAATTTAGCAATTAAATTCTACCCCGTCTCGGTGTACCAATTCGCGAATATATTTCGCACCTGTTCCTTCGTATATCTATATATATATATATATATATATCTTGCTACTACCCTTGTACACTTCATCCCCTTCGTCGTACAAAACTCACTCCGCTTGGCCTATCTTCTCGCAATTAATTAACGCGCATCCACAGTTCTGCACTTGTGCACTCGTATACAGTTGTGCGCCTTAACGTACAAGTTTTCAGTGCCGTATTATACACGTCGCTACACACGCGCACCTTGCGAGTCATCGGGGAGGCAACGCAACGTGAATTGAGTCGTCGCGGTTCGAAGGTGTCACGAGATACGACAAAGTAGTACAAATAATCATAACGATCGTGAAACTTAACAAGGAATTACGAAAATTTTGATAAGGAATAATTTTTTTTTTTTTTTTTTTTTTTTTTTTTTTCGAAAATCATACGCGTATACCTAAATTGATATTTTTTGTGGTAAATTTAATTTTTATACAATTTTTCCTCTTTCCTCTTCCCCATTGGTCCGTGCTTCCCGATATCCTTTATGAAGTCATCGGCGGAGAAAGGCTTTACCTTCGACTGGGCGACTTTCGATCCGGCACCGGCCCGAATCTGCCCACTATCTCTTGAAGTGGCCGACGCATGCGTCCGTGCGTGCGCACTTGGCGCAAACGCTAATCCAATCGGGATTCGAGCTGGGACGGAGCGGAGGAAGAGCCGTCAACTTGCGAAAGGGAGACGCTTCGCTGCTCGACGTTGCAAAATGGCTTTCGCGCGTCGAACTGTGATGTCTTGCTCTTGACAGTTCCACTATTAGTCCTTGGATAAGATCGAGATATTCTAGAGATTTTTTTTTTTTTCCTTTTTTTTTTTCTTCGTCTGGCCACGATACCCGGTGCCTCGGATATCGCGACTATTTCTCTGGAAATATTGACCTCTTTTCAAGACGAATTCTCATGGCTGGTCAGAACTATGACAAATGCAATTTTATACCTCGGGCTGTATAGATACCGAAACGTGGAATTGATAGAAAATTACTAGGGGAAAAAAAAAAAAATAACTAGCGACCGACTTCGCACTGCGAGAACATACCCCAATTTTTGGTCATCTCATACGATAAGCATTTTTATATAATTTTTTTCGGGCTAATTTAGAAAATTTTTTTTATCAGCGTGATTTTTAAATTTTCTTTTACTCGATCGTTTTATTTGAAATTTCGATCGGCTCGATTTCATATCGATTATTTATCTAGCTAATTACACGGACTACCGGTTTACTTCGTGGATATTTTTAGCAACCGTTAATTAATCTCATTATCGCGGTAATTGCTCGTGGCTCGATATGAGATGCGTATCAATTAATAACTGAATCAGCCTCGTAACGCAATTTGATAAACGAAGCTGGCGGGAGGAGAAGTCAATCGAATTGTAAATCGATGAGAAATTATTGGGTACAGTCGAAGAAAAAAAGAGAAAAACACATCGATACAGTCTACAAACTCGTATTTAATAGTTCTCAGATTAATTCGTACGATAGGTACAGTCTGCGCAGTAAGCCTTAAATAACATTAAATGCATATATCGATATAGTATTCAATGAAATCCGTATCAGTGAATCCTAGAAAGTTGTGCATTACGCAAAGGACCAAAATTTCCGCGAGAGAACTCGATAACAGGACTCCGGTTAACTGACCCTTGCAAATACTCTGAAAGCTCGGGGATGGCAGCGGGGCACTGCGATTGGTCGGCCCGTACCTGCACGTAATGGGGATAACAAATAGATCTCCTGAGGATTCCTCGGAATGCTAAGTAGCTGATCAAAGGTTCCACTAGGCAGTAGGATATTCGAATGGAGGTAAATTGCAACAGATTCCCTACCGTTGGCTTTGTGTCGTATATACAGATATACTGCCGTGTTAAATTGATGCTGCGATCCAAGTACCTATATACGTGTATATTCCGCATAGCTATAGGGAAGAGGATCGTTACTCTCGACTGTTGGTAGAATTCGAGTAGGACCATTGGGATATGTAATCCTTAAGGAATATCAATGCCGGGCAGCAGCCAGGACCTCTATCCTCATTTTGATACAAGGATTAATTTTCGGCGCGAGATTCGAATTATAAATAAGCAGGACCTACAAATCATTAGCGAGATGTGTATTATTTACGATCGAGGACCTTAGCTTGGCCGAGTCCCAAAACGTGGGAAGATGAAAAATTGCAAGGACGTCTATTAAAGGATTCGGTACCGTCCTTCGAGATATTCTGCCACCACGTATCCTTTTGGGTCTCTGCAGTCCCGAATTCTCAGCTCGAAAAAGTGTCCCGGATTCCTGTATACGTACGGCTTCTATAGATTCTTCTGTTTTCTTCCACATCCCAGGTACGAAACGTTGTATCCTTTTAACGTCTCCTGGCACATGCGAACCACCCGAAGTTATAATCCGTGCATAATCCGGAGCATAAAAATTATGCAACGCGGTCGCACCTTTCGTAAATTATAATCCTTGAGGATTCGTCCCGCTCGCACCTGTGGGTCGGGGGAGTCCTGTGGGTTATTACCGCTGAGGAATCCCGAAGTCCTGGTTATCCTAATATGACACGTCCAGACGTGGCCGGCAGCCTCCCGTCGGGTCCAGGACTTTATCCTTGTACCTGGCCGGGTGTCCTCGGCGGCGCCCGGTTGCTCCTTGCAGGGCCGGAGAATTTGGCAAATTGTAAATTTTGGCGAATTTTCGTAATTTTTTAATTATATTTGTTTATTACGCCTTTTCGATTAATAACTCAAATTCATCGAGCTACGTCACCGAGAAATTAAATTCGACTTGTTCCGAGGTAATATGCTAATTTTTTAATGCACCGAGTGTGACGGGTAAATGAAAAAAAAATTACCTAAGCCTTCTGCACGTAACGTAATACCAACCTTCCGGAATGCATCTGGATGCAACCTGGTTGCAGTCTGCATCCACGTATCCATATGCGATGCATCGATGCACTTTTATTTGTAGTCGCTTTTTCCCCCCCCCCCCCCCCTTTTTTATTTCATTGATTTTACGGCCGATCGATCGATATTGATTAATCGATATCATAATGGACCTGGAACACCCTGTAGGATGTGCTGACATGTTAAACGTAGTATGCAGGTACAATGTTGCTACCTTGCAAATCAGCCTTGTGTCATATGACTACTTTTTAAAATGCATCTCAAATTACGTTATACCGTACGCGTACGTAACGGGTGTCTTGAAAATTTTTTAAATTTTTTTTATTTTTAATACCGATCTTATACCGGGTGCTTTATTTAGCAGGGAATAATTATTTTTCTAAATATACCGAAAAATGCCAACATTCCTGGGTGGGGCAGCCCTGGCAGTAAATCACGCGTCGCACCGCGGTGGCTGCCCGAGGTGGGTGTCTGCCTGGTAGTTGCCACCATCGCCATAAGCAAGCTCACACCATAACTTGCCATGACAGAGGCTTTATTGCGAATGTACTGGGCTTGCTAATAAATTCTTTTTTCCTGTCCCTCCGCGTACGGGACACCCGGACATTGTCGGCCCTTGTACGATTAACGTATGAACGCGTAGGGATACGTATATATTTAGCGTACGTTAGATCTCGATAGAATTCGAGTTACGTGAAATTAAAAATTTGAAAAAAAAAAAAAAATTTTTTTTAAATTTTACTCAATTCCTCGCGAGATCGTTCTAAGGAATTTTCAAGTCTGACCATACCGTGGAATGTACATTCCTTGGTCACTGGGTAGCAATTAGAAAACGTAACTGTTGTTTCTCCTGGGGTTCTCGATAGGCTCAAAGTACCTCGTTGGTACGTACCAACCGTTGGCACATGACGTGCCACTTCGAGAGGACATCTCGACTCCTTGACGAGGATAAAGAAAACGAGAGACTGTGAAGCTGGCAAGGTTGGCGCACGTTTTGAAAGTGAAGTGAAGCGAGATGAAGAATCGTGAAGTCATTCTGGGATGCTGGACGGAGGACTCGAGCATTCCCAATTAAGCATTACACGGTCCCCGAAGTTCGTTTGACACTTGAGAATAATTTTTTGGTATTAATACGGACACGGGATATATACGATGAATTTTTAATATTGTTATTAATGGGGTTTTACGGGGGGGGAGTGTTTTTTTTTTTTTTTTTTTTTCTTATTTTTCATACCAAAATTCTAGAACGAATCGTACGGGACATTTTCACGGATCTCTACTCCTAATGCCAGTCCTGGCTAATTTCGTGACCGATAGATATAGATGCATTGGGACCTATTCGAATTCTCAAGGAGCACTCTTCTTTTTTCGGTCCTATTGCCAGGGCCGTTTAGCGGAGCGTTTATGTGGTGGGCCCATAAAATAAATCAAAAGCGCTTGATATTACAATGACAATAGGCCACGTAGGCCACCATTCTGTGTGGACGGCATCCGATGACACGGATATACGGTAGAAGGGATACCTGGGCCTTGCTTGTTCTCTATACAGGAATACCTGTATCGTATGGAATACACGGGGATAGGCTTATTACCGAATATTAGCGATGGCTTAAAACCGAAAGTTAATACAAACGAAAATAAAAATTTTGAAATGACTTTTCACCGTTAATTGCCAAAATCGTTGAGGTAATGAAATAAAATTTTATTTTACAAAAAAAAAGGTCAAAGTAGTGATTTGACAAAAAAATAGTACTTTTTTTTGGAACAATGTTATTGGCTATCCCATAATTTTTTTTCAGCTAACTTTACACTTATTCAAATATTAAGAATGTAATTATTGACTTTTTTTTTTGTAGGATAAACGCGATTTTATTTTTCGAAAAATTTTTGCCAAATCTATCGTAACTCGTGCCCGTCGCTAGGTACTACAGGTGGATCGCCGAAAGAAATTCCAGCGTATTTGATACACGTGCCGAGGATTTGAATTTGTAATTCGACGCTTTTGTTAATCCCATGGAAATTGAATGCGTCCGTTAATAGGTCCGGATTTGTACCGGTTGTCCGTTTACGGAGATGACGAGACTCCGATGAGACACAATGCTATGGATTGGCTGTGCGTTACCGTCTTTCAAATTGATTTTAATTCATTGCCCGTGAGTTACGAATGGGGACCCCAGCTGCCGTAGACAGTCGATCAATTAAAATTAATCGTATTAAATTCCCTAAACCACATTGCGACCAGAGATTGGCGAATGAATCAAAAAAAAATTTTTTTTTCTTATCCCATATATACTTATCGAACTGTCAGTCGATGCTAAAGTGCATAAATGCAGTTGCAGCTGCATACATTTTTTTTTTTTCACCATCAAATCCACTTTGCCCGGCTGGTTCGACTTGGCTTAATTTGAAAATAAAAAAATTTTTAAATTGCAAGCGCAACGTCTGCCGGAAGTCAATTCGAAATTCTCGCTCGAGCCGTCGAAACGAGCTAAACGTTGTTGCTACATCTTTCATCAGGCAGGGAGGCCAACTGCGAAACGTCGAAAATACAAGGAGCCCAGTATGCCGGGTACTTGCGTACTTACTTGCGTATGCATGTAGGTACATACCTACTCCCGGGTACTCCCGGGCACTCGAAGTCGAGAGTCGTGGGGAAGCGAGAGCCGAGCCCTTGGGCCACCGAACGTTCTGTTTGCTTTTAATTTATGACGATGCATAATTAGCCAACCGAAAGTGAAATCCTTTGTGAGTGGGCGACCCGTTAGAGTATGGACCATAGGTAGCGAGTACTTTTTTTCCCTTAAAATTATTACCAAGATGCAGCTGTACGAAGTGGTTAACATTTTTATACGGATTTTCTAAAAATTCATTAACGTGTCATAAATATTTTTTTCTACTTTTTCAAAATCTACAGAAATTTATTTCACTTTGAATCTTTATTATATCATTTTGTCGATCGTTGCCGTGACTCAGCCTTTTCTTTTTTAAATCAAAAATATATTTCTCTCGGAACCCACCTAATGGATCCAACTACCTTAACCCTCTGAAACAAACGAATCCCTCGAAAAACAGGAGCAGCCCGTGAACACGGCACGTAATCGACGATCGGCAAAGCATACAACTGGGCAGGACGATTAATTTTGGGAGGAGTGTGGCTAACGAAGGAATAGCGTGGCGCCTATACCACGTAACGCACAAGGGTCACACGTCGAGATTTATGGCGGTCCATTGTTTTAACACGATCGTTAGCACCGGTCCCACTTAGTCAGCCCTTGCCTAGTAGATTTAGACAGTGTAAGATGGGTACGTAAGGCCCAAAAATACAGATGTTCAAACTTGTTCTTGAACTCCGAAAAGGCCCCAGGGAACATCTTTATTTCGTAATTACAGGCTTCCGTTTCCAGTGTGACGAACCCGTTCTTTATACTATATAACACAGATCATCTCCACGAGATTCCCATATGGTCCAGATCGCAGCATCCTTGAAAAAAAAAATAATTTTTTTTTTTTTTCAAAATGAAATATTAGTTTTATTAATTAATCGTGATATTGCGTGGTATGAAAATAAATAATTTTGACATTTTCAATTTTCTCTTTTTTTTCTTCCCAATTTTGGGTGGTCCCGTAACCCGTTCGTGTACTCTGGATATTACGTCGTCGTATCCTTATCGGGAAAAACGATACCGTAACACTTAATACGACGGAACGAAATTGCACTTGAAATATAATATTATCTCGTTTTCCCACAAAAATGGTGGATACCCAAAATTCTCGTTTATACCTCACAATACTATACCGTGACGAGTATACGTCTTATATATATAAGATAGGGTGACACGTTACATTGTCATTCTTCGTTGCAACACGATACAGCGTATAATGTTCTGCTCGGATGGCGACTAATGGACTTTCCATTGTCTATCGACTAATGCCATTAAAGCTGAATCGAGAGGAAGTGTAAAATATTCGCGACTCCGTCCCAAGGCTGCCGTCCCGTGTTAACCATTAAGAAGTCGACGAGCCAATTTTTTGAATAATTGGCAAAAAAAAAATTTTTTTAAATAGCATAATCATCAAAAAAAAATTTGACAGGAGTACCAACCTGAGCCTATATAAAAAGCAATGGCTACTTGACTCTATGGTATTTTCCCTGTATAAACCACAAATAGATACAGTACACTCACAATGGTTCTACCTATACGTGAGTGCACATGAAACTGACAGAAAAGTCAAGTGTTGACTATAACTATATTCAACCAGCACCACTTCCATAGCACTCCTCTTCAACGTCCCACTGGGTGTCAAGTTTCTCATCGAGTTCCCGTGCTCACGTTATCCATTTTTTCTCCTTTTTTTTCTTGCGCCCTCGACGCAATCCTGAAAATCGTCACCATTGACAGCCTCTCGCCCAAGTACCTTTGCGGTACCTCCAAAAAGAGCATAGGGGGAGAAAAGGGTGGGACGCGAGATAAAAAATGGACCAAGTATCCTAACCCAGAGAAAAAGAAGGATAGAGGAATCGATCGTTACTTCCTTTTAAACGGTGGCGTGAAACCACGATGAGTCAGGATGGCCAACGACGAGGTGTTAACTGCCCAGTCACGACGCACATGTTCGACCAACAAAACGGGACGCCATGGCATGTCTATGGGGTCCCGTAGTACCCACGTATATATATATATATACATACATAAGGTACCAACACCTTATTCAAATTATATACGGACGAAAATTTCTGCCGGGAAATTTGAACTGCCGTCTATATACACGGACTGTACCTGTACGCTATATATATATATATACAGTACTAACCGTACTTGTACGTACATACTATTCCATGGTTTTGCTCCGAGTGCAGTGAAGTATCGCCTTAAAGGTTATTGACATTATTGACCAAATATTGGCCGGCACTACGGAAATTGCTGGCTCTGTTACGCACCTACGCACGTGCGTACAAAACACCTACCCGAATTTCCGGTCTCATCGGCAGATAACATTCGATCCCCAAAATTCGAAACGATTTCTTATCGAAATAGAAAAACGTGATACGCAACTATCATTATAATTTATAATTGTCATTATAATATTTTATGCTCTTTTTTTTTCAAAAAAAAAAAAAAAAAAAAATACGCAACCAATAATTCCTACAGACGATCATTAGTTTACGATTCACGTCGTTATATCATTTAACGATTTTATTTATCGATTGGAAACGCCGATTCCCTGGGAAACTAATTAAAATCTATCATGCGACAAAGGGAAGAGGAGACGTTGCTGACTTCCATAGTAATTCAAGCAACGCTTCCCATTGCGACATCTTGGGATATAGACGTGTGGTACCTGTTACCGCGTAGTAACTGTCGCTCTTTTTTTTTTTATTTTTTTTTTTTATGCATATATATATATATACTGTCCATCAGTACACGCGTCCCTATGCTATATAGGCACCTATCACGTTGCCTATACAGTATCTAGATAGGGAAACGGGAATATATATATATATATATATATATATATATATATATATAGTGGGTACGGGTTAGGTTAGGATACGATAGGAGAAGCCAAGCACAAACAACGTGGATGTTCAGGGAGCCACGTGAAGATAGTCACACACTAGGGTACCGGCATGTGTCAGAGCGGAGACACGGTGGGTGCTCCAGGTCGGAGTGTCGCGAACGTCGAGGGCGTCGTCGGGGACCGTGACTGAACTGAATCTGCCCGTGAACACCGACACCGGGCCGTTTCGCAGTCTGAAATGGCACATGGAAAACAGTCTTGAGGTTTACTATGCTATTTGTATATATATATATATGTATAGGACTAGTGACGTACCGGTGTCGTATGTAACTGGAACTCCTGTGTCGTATTCGCTGAGAAACTGTATATGCGACACACTCCGGGTTCATCCGTTCCTCAGGTTCCTGGAGGATCTTCCGTTATGGTGTGACTAATGGGAAATCGTGATAATTACTTTGGACTTGGTTTACGGGTTGAATTAATTTTTTTTTTTACATTGTCAGGTTATAGTTGGACCAAATTTTGCAGGGTGGTTTTCGTCCGATAGAAATTTAGTTTGGGAATTTTTAATAGGGTTAGAATCTTGTACGGGGTTCATCTCGTGGTATTTAACTTGGTTTCTCTTTGCTGCTTCCTCGACTACTTGCCCGCTGCTCTCTGATGCTATAAATTCATAAAGTACACAAGTTTGAAATTACCTACCGCTTCGCACTATCTGTCCTTCTTTAATGATATATATGTATAGTAGTTTAGTAACAGGTAGTACCTGTACCTAGCAGGAGCTGCACCTTCTTCTTCTTCGTCAACTCTACGAAAACCTCCAGCACGGTAACCCGTGCAAACTCTGTCACCTTGCTTTAGCAGATATATATATATATATATATATATATATATATATATATGAACGTGTTGGTCGTGCTTGCCAGAAGGCGAGAAACTCAACTCCAGGGTCCCTATAAATTCAGCAGTAGTTGCTTACTGGAGGCAGCTCCAGGAGTTCCGTGGACAAAATTCTTAGCAGTAGCAGAGCCAGAGTTGCACGTATACAGGGTGTTGCCATTAAATTGAAATTGCCGTCTGGCGCATAGAAACGTGTACGAGTAAAAATATTTATAATTAAATTTTGACGAGTCATTCGATCGATCACGAATGATAAATCGTTGAGAGTGACAATTTTTTTTTTTTTTTTTTTTTTTTTTGATAAGACTCAACGCGAATAATTGATTTTTTGGAAAGATACGTATATAACATGTGAATTGAGTATTCATAGAAAGTAAGTAGACACGGAATGAGTAACGAACTGTCGGCACTCAGAATGTGTCGAAGGCGCCAGCACGTGAGCTGGGAGCTGATAAAGGCCACGTGGCTCCTTCGTATTAATTACGATTGTAAGTAATTATCATCGATCGGGCACGTAGCCCCGAGGTACATCGAGTGGGACTTATGACGGACGCTGGGAAAAACGTGCGGACGTCACTCGCGCGCGCCACGTAGGGTACTTGGGTCCTTAGGTGTACGGTCGCTGGTTACGTGAAGTGCACTTCTTGTATCTAGACAATGGACCTATGATAACAGCCGGAATAACTGATATTAAGAGGGATAAAAAATTTTTTTTTATTACAAACCATTAAGCCATTGTACTATAATGGTCGGGCTATTAATTTGAATATATACATTTCTTAGCGCTAATAAAACCTAAAGGCTGTTTTCATTGCTTCTGTTATTAAGCGATCGTCGTAGCATTCTGATCTTGCACGCCTGGGCCACTTTGAGGCATCCCTGCTGGACCCGGATGAATGACTTTGTTTTGGGCTCTAGTGAATAAAAAAGTGGCAGTCTGTTATAAAACAGGACGTACAAGAAACAGGCCTTAAGGCGATCCCACATGAACGTCCAGTTGTTCCGCATTTGGATCGAAGGTTTCAAGAGCTACGGCGACCAAGTCGCTGATCCCCAGGCTCTTGGCCTGAACTCGTGGTCCTGGTGCTATCTTGATTAGCATGCCCTGGCGCAAGACACACCCGGTGCACGTGTGCTTCCATGCATCAGTACTGTGATGTTGCACCTAGGCGGATTCTGCACCGTGCAAACGTCCTCACGTTGCGCTGTGTCGTAAGGTGCATTTTTATTATGGGGGATTCTAGAAGCTGTGCGTGCACGGAAGAGCGATCGTGCTGGTTTAGTATGGGCAGAGTGTATGGAAATAATTTGAAAAAATTTTTGAAAAAAAAATTTTCACACTTGGCTCGTGGAAGAATTTTGTGAAAAAAAATTTTTTAGTTTTGTAAATGATGGAAAAAAATTTTTTTTTGGATTTATAGTTTACAGAAATATTTATTGTCAGCCGGCACGTGCTTATCTGTCAGGCTTTTTTTCTAGGGTTCTAAACCGTAAGTGAAAACCGACTGGCGCTAGGGGATGAATGGAATATAGTAAGGGGTTGCGTATGTTGGAAATCTGAGGACGATGAGACACGCGATGGTAACAGACGAGACGAGGTGGCTGTGACAGCCTGGAAATTACTACTTGACGACGCATATCTCTCGGCTCGTGTTCCGTTCTGTTCCGCTCTGTTCTTGTACTCGGTTCCGTACCCTGTTCCCCGCTGTTACGTTTCGCGGAGTTTCACATTATATGCCACGAGTTCAAACTACGATATGAGCCCTAGTGTTCTCCAGGGGGAAATTACATTTGACTATAGTCTTATACATATTATGTATGTGCATCTGCCACTTGGAACTCTGTTCGTTTCTATATTACGTTGCAGTACAGTTGCGTGTATGAATTGTAACGTGGATTTTCGACTCGCGGTCGCAACGCGACTTTGGCTACCGATTCTTAAATACTTAGCGGAATACACTGTATACAATTATTCTAGATGTACTTATACGCTGGTAGATGGGTAAGCTTTGTGACGTGATTTTTCGATTCATGGTCACAAGGCGATTTCAGCTACCGATTCAGATAACGTTTTCGCTCTCTGGTTATCTTCGAGTTGCCATTCAGATCAGAAGCTGCATATTCGGGTCGATTCGTAAAGTTGGGTTGATGCTGTAGGAAGATTTTTTATTGTTGTGATTGAGATAAAGATGAGATGCCCAGCTGTCGGCTGATTCTTGAGGAATCGGCCGTGGAGGATCTCTCCCGAATTCATACGTGAGTTCGCCAAGGAATTCTTTCGATTTGGTTTAAAGGGACGTGTAGAGGGAAAGGATAAGAGTTATCGGCTATGAGGATCTGGACCAATCAGAATTATTAGTTGCCAAATTTGACTAGTGTCAAAGTCAGTCTGTCTCGGGACACCGATCGGGGTACCACGAGTTGCCTCGCGCTCTCGGGTTCTTTGTTTACAATTTTTCTAGCTTCGTTTCCTATACGGTATAAAAAGTTCTCGCTCGTGTAGTTCGCGCGTTGCTCTCGCAATATCCAGCAAAATCCTACCGATTTTCTGAGCGTGTTTCGGAGGTGCAGTTTTGTGCCATAGTGCAGTGCCCACCCGAGTGTCCTCTGGATGCAGTTCTAGGCCTTCACCGATCAGCTGGACCAGCTCCGGTGAGCACTCCCGATTTATTAATTGGCGGAGGGATTTCGATTTTATAGCTCCGGTTCGGTCTGCTACGTTCTCGATCGATCGCTCTCTGTTTTCCGGCACTATTTACCTGACGCTTACTACGATCTTCTCTATCTCAAGGTAGTAGCATGACCGGCCGCGCATTTCCGTAACCGTTCGATCCCGATTTTACGCGAGCCCAAATATCACCGAAAATAATTTCTGGGTTGTATTAATTCTATAAAGAAAAATACAAAAATTATCTCTCTGTGCGTATATATAAAATCCGTTGAGTCCAACCGAAATTTTCGAAATTCCAAAAGTGGCTGATCAGGGGTTGAGTAGAGGAACGGTGCTCGTTTTGCGCCCCGTCGGACACAAACGTGGGTTGACGTGGCCGCGGCTACCGGATTTCACCCCTGGCTACACTCTCCAAGTCGCCCCGACTCTCCCCCTGTGCCTTTGCCGCCATTTGATCTGCCCCCGATAGTCAGGAGACGCAACTCAGCCGGAATATCTCGGGTCTGGATGTACCGCTGCATGCGAAAAAAAAAAGGTATAGGACCATCACGTGAGCATCCTTCTGTTTCTGTTAGGGTTCCCCAGCGAGTTTAGAACATGCCGCTGTGACGTCGCGACGCTATATACGAACCCGTCGATTCATCAGAACGACAGCTAATGGATATAAAGATTTTTCAAAAATTGTCAAATCAAAATTTTCATAAAAGAAAAAAAGAATATTCGACCGATATTCTCATGCGTTTGAGTATACCATTTTTTTTTTATATAATAATAATAATTGCCACATACGTACCTTCAGGTACAGTCATACCCATAACTATGCTCACTCACGTACCTTAACCCAATCTCGGCAGCATCTCAAATTTATTTAAATCAAAGATACAAAAGATAAACACCAAATAGGAAGGGTCTGACAAAATTCTATCATTAGTATACCAAAGTACCTGATAACGGGTGTTAATTAACAACCAAATGAACAGCCACCCCCTAAGCCCCTTATCACCAAGCAATTCTCCACTATAGAGTATTTTGAATTTTCATTGCTGAAAGGTATCACACCCTATCACCCTGTCCCACGTCACCCATCTGACACAGCTATGACTGAGTCTAGAATTTTAAGGTCTCAAGTCTCAATAGCTACCCTTAGCACATGGAACCACCCGTTATACACCGTGATAATGGTAAAATAATTTTTTTCGGATTTTTAATTTTATCAGTCAAATTCGTATCTTCTTTCTCGATAATAAAATTACGAATAAATTTTTTTTATTAAAAAAAAAAATTTTGACAAAATCAGTCTACCGAGTTGAGTCCTTGTTTTACTAAAGACAAATAAAGGAATGGCTTGCGTGCCGCGCGAAGCGAAGTCTACTTGATTACAGAATGGACGATAGGATCTGACACTGGGGCCATTTGCATGGCTATCAAGATGCCGCTTATGTATACGTATACCATATAGATATAGACGACCGTACAAGCAACGTATCCACAAAGCAATGTAGTGTACCCACCCTTAGCCAGTGAAGCCTATTAAAACGAGTGACCAATTTCGTTCTGATTTACGCGCTTTTATTCCGGCCATGTTATTTATCGCGTAGACCCTCCGGGACGGCACGTGGTGCACCCGGAAAGCTTCGTTACGGTGCTGCCCAGGCACGTACTTATGCGAGTCTTCCGTGAAAGAGGGCCCACGGGTCTTGGTAAAAGGATTTGAGAAAAAATATCGAAAAAAAAAAAAAAAAAAAAACAAAGTGTGAAGAGACGAGAAAATGGAAAAATACATGGGATTTACTTGTTCCCTATGCTACGTATGTATATACCCAGTGCAAGGTACTTGTTGCGATTTGACTTTTACCAGACAAACCTGTACTATTCTCACTAGGCAAATACATTGCTGTATTCTGAACTGGATACAAGGTACAGGATTGTTCGGTATTGCCGCTATCCAAAGTATTCAGTTCGCTTTTCTATTGTCGGCGCGAATAGGCTGCGAATAGGGGATGAAAAAAAAATATACAAAAAAAAATCTTGTTCCGATTCATGAGCTCACGAGGTCCAGTAGGGTCCTTTCTTGCAGGTCGTCTACACGGGACAATTACTATGCACTTGTCATGCTAATCTATGCTAGGTAATTTCGCGCGTGGTCCATTCTCGATGCTTCGTTACCAGATGGGTAGTTTCAGGGTGAAATATAAAATTGGTGAATAGGAAAAAAAAATTTTTGGATTTAAAAAAATATTTTTTTTTTTATTAAAAAATTTTTTCAAATTTTTTAAATTTACGTTACGTATACGTGTACGCGTATAACGTGTGTACCGCGTGCTCTAACAGAACGGGAATAACGACTCGATCCGGAGAAAAACGTAGATTTGATCTCGTTCTCAGATTATCGAAGCGACAGACTAGTTTTCAGACTAGAATCTGGCACGCTCTGATTTCCATACAGGAAGCACTGTAACAAGAAACCACCCTCCGCTCCTCCATTGCTGCTCCACAACCCTCTCGTGCTCTTTCAGTCATTCTCATCTTTTGGACCAGTCTGTCCTTTTTCTTTTTTTTTATTACGTCACTCCCTCGGAACCCCAGGACGCTACGGAGCAGAGCTTAGTCTTAGCTTATCCTGGTGTATTATTACCTCTCCTCTCTTGCCAGGTATATTTTAGAGATTCTCTCTTTCTATCCCTCTCGCTCTCTCGCTCTAGCAGTATCAGACTCTCTCTCTCTCTCTCTCTCTCTCTCTCTCTTACCTTTTCGTATAGCTATGCCCGTACTGTTATTATTATTATCGTTAGTCGTAACGCTGTTACGCACAGTTGCTGGTACTTTTGGCCAGTCGGTTTGGTTTTACTAGCCTCGCCACTGCACACTCCCCTACTTACTGTCGGGGTGGTTTCGAAGGTTCTCAATACAGCTACTCTATGCAGTGACATAAAATTGAGTAAAATGGTCCAGACGGAGTTAATAAAAAAAAAAAATAATAATAATAATAAAATCCTTGTAAAACAATGTATTCCTAACGAAAATCACCGAAAATCGACAATCTAGTAATTTTTCTATTGCCAACCCTGATATTTCTCAAAACTGCATATTTCATGTAAAATTCAAATATTACTGAATCGAAATTTTACTGTATGACTTTTGAACGGCCGTATAGATTTTTCGTTATGATAAATATCCCCAGTGACAACTTAAAAAAAAAGAAAGTTCCCTAGGATCCGCACCGAACGCAAAAGATCCCAATCAATGTCAGATTCCTGAGGAAATGAGGATCTCTGAACGCAATCCGGGCAGGGCAGAAGCAGGAGCCGTACAGGGCAGGATCGAGTAAGGGTGGGGCTGGGAGCACAACAACCCATCCTGTATGTATCCTGGACAGGATCGCCCAGGTGCGTACGGTGCGAGAAAACAGGGGGTACCGCAGGGTAAGGGGGGGGAAGCTAGAGGAGCATAGACCTCTCTCCCCGCGTAAAGGTGGGGTCCCGACTAGTTCGGCATTGGTTAGGGGGGACATAAAGGGGGGGGGGGGGACCCAGGGGAGTGTAAGGACGCTGCTACCTGAGTCCCGTCGACCCAGGATCCTCTCTTCCCGGTAAACTCCCGGGCGCCCAACTGTCTACCGATCCTAAGGATCCTCCGACATCGCGTTCCCTCAGAAAAACCCCCCCCCCCTTGTACCCTTACTACCTACTACTACTACCTGGCTACCGTTAGAGGTTCTCATCCGGTCTTCCTTAAATTTTTCCTTTCCTTTCATCTCGCTACGATCCGCCGTCCCGATACTCTTCAGAAATTCCATCGGTAGCCCTCGCGCCCTGGTCTCTCGCTGCATTCCTGGCAAATTGATCCATACCGACGTTACGTTTGATCTGTATGCCTCTTGGCATATCCTTAAGGTGCCTTTCCATCGCCACGGAAACACGCTTCGCGTCCTACCGATCTATCTTTTTCTTTACTTACTCGCTTGCAAACACACGGACAAAGATAAACCATCGGCCTCGTGTAAACTCGGCTACCGGTCTTACCAGACAAACTGTCGAACGGGAACTTACTTTGTGTTCCGTGTTAATATTTGAACGGGCAATGTTTGTCGCGTCAAACAGACCGCCGCTCGAGCGACGATGACACCGTCGACACTTTGTCTTGAATTTTTTTTGTTGTTTTTTTTTTTTTTTCACGATTTCGAACAGACAGTGGAAGCGTGCCCTGGGCAGAAAAAGAAAATTATTTTCGAGCATTTTTATCGAGAGTCATTTTTTTTTTATCGTTTACTTGTATATAATTTATGACAGACCCCGGGGTCTTTTTTTTTTTTTTTGAAAAGTAAAAAAAAAAGAGCTAGGGTAGAACTGTTTCTAAGGCGTCCGAAATATTCTACCTCGCTAAAATCCACGAAATCGAGAGAGCGTGCCGGAGCAAAGAATTTTTGAATTTTCGAGGGTCCGCCCCGCGCGATACAGAAATACGATGAATTTATGATAATTAGAAAGTGGGTCGACGCAGACGCAACAAAAGCCGCCGTGACTTTAGACACGGCACTGACACGCCGCGGTCCCTTTTTCGCATTGTGCAAACCGCGCTCGGCGGCGTTAGCATAGCGACTCTGCGATTTCGTCCCCATCGTACAAAGCGGCCATGAATATTTATCAGGAAAAAACTTCATTACCGACGGAGCATTAGGCGTGAAAAACGTAACTCTCGAAACGACAGAGAAGTCTCGTGCTCTGGGATATCGAGGGATGTAAGAGGAACTTAAGGAAAAAAGGGCTTAAAGATCAACTGTTGTGAATACACGTTCGTCTACGAGGTATCTCCATCTCTCTCTCTATCTCCCAGACGCATCTCAGCCGTGTAGACGCTGAGCGAGAGAAAGACTACAAAGGCATCCCGTGCAAATAGACAACCTGTCCCATATACATATATACGTGACATAAGTGAAGGGAGTGTCCTTGGACGAACTAAATAGAATTTTACACCTCGGCCTGTAGGGTTGACATCCTTCAGCGCCGAAGCCACCATTACGAACAAGTTCCTCAGCGTTTATAAATAAATTAGACAATCGTCAATCACCATTGTCCACGAACCCCTTTCTAGGTGAATAACCAACCCGTAGGTACAAAGGATAAGCCACGAGATGTCACTGTCGATCAGGTCCATTTGGATTCTTCAAGTAGATTTAAATAAAGTCACCTGTTGCCGTGACTAAACCCTGTATAAAATATCGCAAGCAACCTACCCACGCGGGATACCCAAAATACCATGGATATGACAAATAATGGCAAAGTCAAAAAAGAATTTTTTAATTCGACAATCCAAATTTTTTTTTTTTTTTTCGTTTCAACCCCCAGCTTCATTATATCCGATCCGTCGGGGGTAGCAAGGCGTAAGATCAGCACGATCTGTATATTCCTCCGATATATCTGTACTTGGGGGGGGGGGGGGGGGGGTTCCCCCCCCCCCCCCCCCCCCCCCCCCCCCCCCCCAGCGGAAAAAAGCGACGGAGCCTCTGAAGTGGGTGGAGGAGGTGCTCGTTGTGGCGGTGATGATGGTAGTGAAACCAGGAGGATCGAAACTTCTTTGTCCGCTTCTGATTTGGCTTCTATGGTAGTGGCCTCTTCTGGCAGGAGAGAAGACAAGAACGCTGCACGTAGAGGGATGAAGGAATGGGGGGGGGGGGGGGTAGGAACGGTCGAGTGAGTGGGGTGGGATTGAAAAAAGTAAGGAGGGAGGGAGAGGGGGAGTCATTGAAGAGAGCCGGTGCCTAAGAGGGTGCTTCAGAATCCTCGCTGTATATACCGTCGGCTAGATTCTCATATTCGCGAGCTTTATAGATTTATTCCGATAGCGGGAAAGAGCTTGTGTTCTTCCATCTTTGTTTTATATATATATATATATAGGTGAAATGTATAGATATACTGGTTGTTCCTCTCGAAACGCCAGAATACTTGCTGTACGTACTATGTAAGGAATATATATCTATAGCTGGAAATCCAATGGAGCACATACTCACTGGGGTACTCGATACTGGGTTGAAAAACATTTTTTTATTCAAACCTAATATTTACGTGTGACGTAATATTGGTATCAAAAAACGGAAATTGGGAAGAAATTTTTTTCGCGGAAGGGTGCTATATGATAGAAAATCTTTTATTGGAAAAAAATATTTAATCGCGTCTTTGGTGCCGTGCTTTGGGTATGGATGAATTAATTGTGAATTTAAGGTAATAGTTGGGAAGTTTTTTGGTATCTTGAAAATTTTGAAAAATTCCGTTAGTCGGTCCGACGTGGCCGCCTGTGCGTTCATTGAAATCATCGAACGCTTCTGGTAACTGAAATCTCAGCATCCACCCTCCCCCACTCTTGGATGGTGGCTGCAGCAACCCCTGGGTCCTTTATACGGTCCTCTCTCTTTGTCCCGTGATACTTGTATATCTCCTTCTCTCTTTTTTCGCTCTACTCTTTTCATCCCCTGTGACCACCCCTCGTGCCTCGTGTGCAGGGCGGAGTGTGGGGGGGGGAGAGGGGGGTGCGGCTGCAGCTGCGTAGCGCGACCAGGTGTGCCCTTTCTAGGCCCGCTTGCAATGCTCCCGCAAGGGTAGTTTTTCTGCGATTTGCCAAACAGACCGAATATGGTCTCCGTCGTCATTATTACAGCCAATGATGGACATAGTATTGAATTTTGAAAATAATTTTTTTTTATTGAATTTTTGTTTTTTTTTTCCAATATTTTTTTTTGGGGGGATTTTTATTATCGTCGAATCACGTGCTATTATAGTATATATTACTGAACGCCGTATTAGGGCTGTTTTCGTGAAACTGTATATGTAAGTAATGCGTTAGCACTTAAATATACCTAAATCCCATAGCTGTACGAACTGGTGCATTAGAAAAGTGGCGATGGAAAAGCAAATTACGGAAACGACGAGCCTGCCGATATAACGATAAGCGAACCTGGTTAGCGTCGTCACGCCGTCATCATTTCCACTTCCAGTTCCACTTCGACTTCCGTTACTGATTTTTCTATCGTTCTCTCGGTCTAGCTTTTTTTTTTTTTTCATTTATACGCCGGAGGCCTCACCCAAAAATTTTACCTAGCCCATCCTCTACGTCACTCGTACACTCGATTTACATGTTTTTATGTAATTTAGAAATTTTTTTTTTTTTTTCGTTTAATTCTTGACACGCATGATTTTAGGGGGGAAAAAAAATGTAATTTAATTATCAGTCAAAAACGTTGGTATGTAAATCAAAAGTTATTTCGGAATCTGTATAGCTTCTCCGGATATCCCATCGAAACGTCATAGTCAGGGATCCGTGGATCGTGCGAGCATCATACCGCTCGGCTGAGCGTGTTTCCCACCTGAAACGGAAGTAAGGTTCCCCCTGCAGAGACAAGCCTACCGGAACACCGGAACCGGAAGGGCGCGGAACCTCCGTGTCGGGACGAGCTCTCACTACTGTGTATACGGACTCGCACTGATTCCCTGATGACAGGACGAAGCCGTGTTGTCGCTGATTAGAAATTTTTTTATCAGTAACAGGTCGAGTGGGTAAAAAGGTATAAGAATTTGATAGCATTGTAATACCGGGTGATTGGAAAAATAATAATTAGTAAATTATTAGCGGGATGAATTAATTGAAAATATTAATTTTTTAATATTGACGCTATTAATGCATATCGTTATCTTTGAGGTATGCTGATTAATGATAAAGGTTTAAAGGAAACTTGACTGGTGGCGTCGCCATTGTGAAAATTGACTTTGCAACCTACCGCATTGCGGCCTAAACAAGAGGCCACCATTAAGCCAAATGACTCGAGCGTGAACGACTCGTGATTAAAGGGGCGATTTATTATTGGGATACAGCCCTGAGGTTGCTTCGGCTTTGAACCCTATAGAAACTTTGAGAATTCTTTATTTTATTATCCATTTATTTATTTGCATCGTATCTTTTGTATCGTCCGATTGGCCGTCTGTCAATCTCGCACGAGAGGTATTATGTATTTGTCGTATTATTTTTTTATTACGTGAAATATAAAGTTTGATCGGTTTTTAATGATTTATACAGATATTATTTTTTTTTACTTTTCAAGTATATATTGGCTCGAAAAAATCTCAGTGCTGACCAGCAGTCTCGTTTTCATGGGAATTCGAGGGTGCAGGTGAACCAGCCTTAATTAACATGACGCGCCGGTATTCTATGGGAAATCCAAGCGGCACCTGCCAAAAGCTTGACTCGTATGGGACTCCATAAGAATCACGGCTTCTGCCGTATCGTCGAGGTTATGGGAACATAGCCTCGTGGACTGGTTAAATACTGTCATTACCTCAGGAACATGTTGCTTCCGTAATACATGGAATTACATGTTAGTTCGAAACCCTGGTACGAGTTCAACCGTTCGCGTTACGTTTAAAAGTTAAGTCAGATCGTTTTTACACGATTTACGAAAATTGGTAAAAAAAAATTTGAATTGAATTTTTGGCAATAAAAATTTTTTTTTCTACTTTAAACGCTTCACGTACAAAGGGAGGTCTGAATGAATTTTTTTATATGGATATAGACCGTCGATATTCAACTTTGACCTATACAGACTTGACGATTAACTGTATGAGGAAAAAAATGCTCCGGCAACAATAGAATCCAAGCGAAACCATTTTCGTCTGGATAATTGCCAAGTTATCAGTTCCAGGGGCCAATTTTAACATTGACAACGAATAAACCCCGTCGATTTCGAGTTCGATATTAACTCGGAATTTCCAATTTTAAAACAGCTTTGATCGATGTCCCGCTGACAGGTGGAGCAAGGCTTCCAGTTTTCAAGGGTGGGTTAGCGTGGGGGTGAGATTGCCCTGTCACCTTGACAAATGGTCCGAGAGCCAGAGGTACCCAGTGGAACGCGAACCGTGGAACCACGGGGGTGGTTTATATCACCTTAGAGAACCCACCCCCCATCTGTACACTCTCACGACACCCCCCAAAGACGCTACCATTACGCAGCAAGTTCACGTGAACTAGCCACCCACTTATTCATCCCCATTACCAACCCCTAATTAATCATTGACTATCGACAGTCCCTGGCAAATGACCTTGATACATACAATTGTCAAAGATTTAAAAAAAATGACGAATTTACAAAAATTTTATATCGGACCTTCCCCGAAATTATATTTTTACAAAATTTTTTATTTTTCGAAAAATATATTTTTTTATCACACTAGAAATTGTTACGTCTAACTGAATTTTCGGTAGAGAGGGTATAATAAAATCCAAAAGAAAAAAGTGAACCAAAAAAATAATAGACCATCGCTACGTCCTAACGGTAAGGCACTAAAAGCCTAACATTCGTTTCTTCGTGACCTAATGGCCGATACGAAAATTATATCCAGGGAACACGTGTCGCTCATGGAAATCGCCTTAAATTCGTTCCATTATCAGTGAAAGCCTGTCGCCTAGAGAAAGAGACGAAGGTAACAAGCTCGTTACTTACCATTAATGCACGTTCAGAAAATATTTTTCGAATTTCCTGTCAGAGTATTTATTTTTATTTTTTTTTCAGTACCATTAATACAAATAAAGAATATAACAAGCTCGTTACTCGATACGCGCCTAAAACAGATTCAAAAAATATTTTTCAAAACTGTCATTGTTAAAAAAAATTTTTGTAATACCTTCTCCGAATTCTTCTTTCTTTTACCATTACTCGGCCCAGTCACTCGGTTACTTATTCACTTACGCCAATTCCATTACATTCGCTCGATCGAACGGTCACGCTCCATTTACCTAAGGCATAGCCATTGGTCAATACCCGAACGCATAATAATAATAATTCACAGCTGCGAATCGTACCGCGACTTTGTGGGGAATCATTTTTTTTTTTTTTTTTCAATCCGCCATAGTCCCACAGACAATGGAGAGGAAAATACGGATGGACAGGATATGTTTGTTCCCTGCGGTAAGAAGTACGAAGGAGAATAAAAATAGAAAAAAAAAAGTGAAAATAGTTTGACACTCGTACGTATCAAAAAGTCGAAAATTACTGGACGTCTTCGGTGGCCCGTGGATGCCGCAGTAATTGAATCGGCCGAGGAAGAATCCCTACGGTTTTTACGATTATCATTAAACGAGGAAGCGCGTGACGAATCCCCTGTCTTCGGGCGGCTCCTTCCTCTACGTAGTGGGTACCCCTCTACGGGAGTATCGTTGTTACGTGGTGCAACCGAGCGTCCACTTGCTCATTACCAATTAGAGTAACATTAAAGGTGGCTGATCTCGCCTGTCTGCTGTCTTAGCTATACAGGAACAGCCTATGGATACGAAATGCCATACCATAAGAAAACTTGTGGTAATTATTTTGAAAAAAAAAATATTAAAAAAATAAAAATTATTTTTATTAAAAAAAAAGTTGCCGTCTCCCGGGATCGAACCCGCGACCCCTTTCGTATGGATTCACCGTGTAGTGTATACCCGGTCGAAGGGTATACGCGTCTCTCTATTGTAACGATCATAATTCACGCATTCATCCCCTAGACATATTAGCCCTTGTGTCCGCTATGGCAATAGCTAAAAATCACATTCCCGTTACCGCCCCTGAAATTAACATCGGCATAAAGGCACATTCCCACAGTGCGTAGCTCACGCGAGCGGACACGCATGAATGCGTAATGCCTGCGGACAGTGATTTCAACCCCTACGCACTCGACACCCCTTCGGTACGTTATATTGGTGCTATAGCTATAGATATATATACTATGTAGGATACGCGTACATATGTGGACAGATGGAGTTCTCACGGATCCCCCTCCCCTTTCCACGTATCCTAACCACCCACTAATGTCCCTCATAATCATCCCTGTTGATAGTGGCATTGTCAAAACATACAAACATTGAATCACGATAAACTGATTTCTCTATCAGCGTATTAGAAGCAGGTCGATTGTTGCTTATATTTTTGACCTAGTTGGAAAACGTATATATAGATATAATATATCTGTATAAAAGTAGACAATGTAAAGACACATACGGATACCACGTGTTATGGACTCTGTGACACGTGGATTGACAATTCTGATAAACGTGACAAAATAAATATAACCCATTTTTTCATGATCCGATTACCTCAATTTTTTTTTAATTGTTTAAACATCTTTATCAAAGAAAAAAGAAATATCGTGAAGCATTCTTTTAGGGAAAAAATTTTTTCCAACGTTTTTTTTTTGTATTTTCCTTTTTTTTTTGTTGACAAGTAAAAATTTCGTATTCAAAAGAAACACTTTGTGAATCTATCGTCTAATGGGATCTCTTATCAGTTATGTTTATCAAATGTAAATGAATTATATTAAGGGAGTTATGACGAACGCACCAATTGTATTGTCGTGTCTGAAAAAGTGAAGAAAAAAATTGGAGTATACGAAAAAACCAATAAAAATCTACGTAGACAGATAATACGTAACAAGTCAAAATCGTCTGGTTTATACATTGATATAGTAATGCATTGATAGGTTGTCATGTTTACGCGTGTTACATTTTTTTTTTTTTTCTACGTTGTCATTAGTGACAGCGCGTTAGCTGCGACACTTTGTCATTATTCACAAACTCGCTCCATTCGTTGAAGCGATAATGACGGGTTTCTAGGACCGACGACGTAGTAATTTTAACGAAAGATGTTTCCGAAAAGAAGATCATGCCTACAATTTTTTTTAAAAAAAAAAATAAAAAAAATTTTTTGGATTTTTACTTTTTTTTTATTTCCCAAACAATTAACATTGCTCAACGACACTTTTCATTTTCAGGTCGGAAAGCGAGCGTAAAATGTTGAATCCGGAGACTGGCTGCTACTCGGAATCCGTACGAGCATGGTAAGTGCATAATTAATATCAATCAATTATTTATACCGTCTCTTAATATTAAATAATTAAAATATCTCGATTAATCCAAAAAATATTCGACATAGCCCGATAATTACTCAATGACAAAAGTCACTGATAAAATGCAAAAAAATTTTGTACTCGACTCTCTGTACGAATTCCGAAAAAAAATTTTTCAAAATTTTTTACCATTACCGATCCTTGACTACACTCCAAGTGAAAGGCTATTTCTTAATCAGCACATCGTGTCACTGGGTGTCGAGGTTAGCGCCTAAGAGTTCATTAGTTTAACAGGTTCTCGTTAGTCTGATACTCGAAGTCTCCAGGTAAATGAACTACGGTTACATAAGCATTTCGTACCTCTCGAGGGTTGACGGGAAATATTTTGACCTCGCGGAAAAGGGTTGCCAGGTTCACGGTTCACCTTCCGCATTAATTCAAGACGATGTTACCAGTCGAAAAGCCATGGTGTAACAGTTTGCCAGTTCACGCGTTGGCCTTTCTAATCTTGACACGATCTTGGTTCGCGTGTCTAAGTAACATTAGTAACATATATACATTATACATACTATTGCCCATTCGCTTTCTCATTAACACGTAATCTTAATTAGGCACAAAGCACCATATCGTAAGATAGCACATAGACGATGAAGATACCCTAAAGCATTTTAGGTCTAGGTCGACCAATCTTGGTATCAGAGTATCGAAAGGATAGACCCAGTAAAAAAGACTCGGTGGGTAATTGGCAATTTTTTCTGTATAAAAAAAAAGATTGTGCAATGCAAGAATGTACATAGGGGTAAATATAAAAAAAAAAAAAAAATAAAAAGACCTACACGGGGCTCGAACCCTCGTACTACGTGTAATGGGCCCTCTGTTCCTCGCGAGGGTGAATTTCCATAGGGCTCTGTACTTCTTTCTGGCTAGCGTTTAATTACTCTTTATCCTAGCTAACCTCCCTATTCGCCCATTGACAACGCTACATAATTATAGCGCGGAAGGTCCAAACGTTAAGTTTCAATGGCTATACGCGCGGCAGCGTGGCCACGTGAAATGCGCTCGGCGTTCGCGCAACGCGAAGAGGCCGTGTCGACAATGACGCGGTGGCGTGCTGCATCAGCATTTTAAAAAGTAATGGCAGTCGACGGGCGTCGTGCGTCGACGCGTCGCGGCGTCGCGCCTCGAGTACTTGATTCGCCGCGGCGACACTCGAGTTTAATAATAAAATGTCGCATTGTCACGGAAGGGTCGTTTTACTCGAGGGTTGAAATTTCTCTTTTTTTGCTTTTCTTTTTCCTTCACCAGATTGCGCCTCTGTACGCATTAACGCGCGCCAAAGGTATTCCTTGTTGGTTTTTATTAATTCTTTTTTTCACGTGATTTTTTAACGCTCTACGAAATAGCACGTGGATTCTTATGCGAGCTCCGATGCAAACGATTCATTCTGGCTTTACGTTATGGTTACTGCGTGTATATGCTGTGTAGGTATATGCTGGGGGAGCTTTTCTTTTATTTCCGTTTCGAGGGGTGGTATACCAGACGTCGTTAAAGAGCCACCCCTTTTCTTCCTTACCACCCTCCACCCCATCGGAAAGGATAACTCGAAGGGTTCTCTAATGCGATTACTGTCGTTATCAGATGTCACTGCCACTTATTGCGTGATGGCGTCACCTTGCTCATTTGTCATCACATGACGCAGTCCCTGGAACATGATTTACTTCCGTTTCGTTCGTTCCCTTTTACGTCGATTTTCTTTAACTACCCTTGTGCCAGAGGCTACCCTAGATATTAAAGCCGGTAAGCAGGAAATATTTGCGAAAATCAAATTTGACCCAAAAAAAATGAATGATAAATCGCAGTATCGTTATGGGGAAAAAATTATGAATTTTTGAAGTTTCGGTCACTTTGATTTTGTGAATTTGAAAAAAAAAATTTTTGTATTTTTTTTTTTTTACAATCGTCCCCAATGATCTTGCTAATGGAGTATTTTTTGTAAAATCGACACAGGGGGTAGGTTTGTCGCGTTTCTGGTTTCGTATCTTAGAATAGGGGGTGTACGATCAGATGGAGAATTTACGTCAGAGGGACGAAGAGAAAAAAATTAAATAGCACCCCCTACGTACTACCCCTGCGGTCCCATTAACGCGGAAAGAAAGCTCGCGTGTCTCACGCACGTGCTGGACAGTGAAATAAGGGTGAAAAGTATGTAAAGGGGCGAGATTCCAAGGAAGCGTTGCGAAGGTTCGTTAACGTTTTGGTTGAGGCGTCGGGACGCCTCACCGACGTCGTTCGGTCGGTAACGCATTAGACGCTATTACTGTTGGGTATACGATGCGTCTCGGAAGGAAGTGCCGGAAATCCCCGGAATATCCCGAAGCCGTAAGGGTCGAGGGTTAAGGGTGTGGCTATAAGATAGGACTGATTAGTACCAACGGTAATACGAGAGCTACCCTAGGGGATTCGAAGACCGGAAAGTTCATCCAGTTAGATCTAGTGATTTATTTATCACTCCAGAAGGACCAAACATTTCTGGGAGAGACAAACGATCTGTATAATTGTACTCGATAAGGATAATTAATTGTCACCGTTCGAAAATACGTAATCAATTATTTCGTTGAGAAACAATATTTTTTCATCGCCATTTTCCCCATTAGCGAATTTTAATTTTTCCCTTGTTTACAGAAATAGGGCCGACTCACTGACTCACCCCTGACATCCCTTTCTCAAACAAATGATAGCCCAGGGTACACCCAGTCATTCAGTCGATTCCTCTTATTTTCAAGTATCCACTCTGATATATTATAACTCATCCTAACGGGTGACTCATTTGTTTTTAACCTCATAAATAAGTACCGGTTCTCACCTGGATCAATAACGCATTGATATCGATAAGTAAAAACAGGATATTATCACTGACCGAGTAATCTTTTATTTTTGTCAACATTTACTTCAGCCGTACCCATAAAGGGTTCTGTGGACCATAAACAAATAAATAAGTGTCCAAAATTTCCTGGGGTCCCGTATAACGGCGTGACATCAGAATCCATGCTCTGGTCGTGTTTCACGTGGGCAATAAAAAAAGAAAGACAAAAAAATACTGACCGAAGAGCCACGCGTAGGGAAAAAAAAGTTGGTCGACCTTTATAGGGCCATAGGGGTCTCCTTGCAGGGTTTCCAAATGGAAGAGACGAGGAGCAAAGGAAAAAGAGAAAAAGACAAAACGCCTAGTAGCTGCACCATGGGTCTTTCCCCACAGCCCTATAGTTTGTCAAAAGGACCCTTAGGTCTCGCTTACAAGACAGCAAATTTGTCTCAGATAAGCAAAACAAACCCTTAAGGACTTCCGAAAGCTCGTATCCTCCTGGTCCAGGATCTTTTGCCGCAGCCTCTTCCGCGTTTAATCAATATGAAAAGTGAAAATAAAAATAGCTACTCGAGCCACGTATAAAGTCACTTTTAAGTGACTCACGGATCAGGTCCAGGATCCCCCCCCCCCCCAAAAAAGATATGCCAGATCTTCGTGGATTCGCAGAATCCAATGTTACTTCTCAGTTTTAAGATCTCTCAAACGAGCATCCTGAGGATTTACATAAATTAGATTTTATATTTTTCTAAGAATATCCAAGAGGTACCCAGATGACGTATATTTACGAGTGAAAATAATGGCGTAGAATACCAATGGAAATTTTTACAAATTTTTTTTTTTTTTTTTTTTTTTCATCTACCTATATATTTATTCGTTTTATTAGCTGTCGACAGATTATTGCGTGGTTTTTTTGTAATTTTTCAAAATCGATATTCAAATTGCCATTTCGTGTTATCGATCTTTATAGAAATTTCATGCGAGAAGCATTCGCCTCTTTCAAGATGGCGTGGGTGGACGTTAGTCTCGACTAATAGAGGCGTTAACTCTCTAATGGATACCTGGACGTCTCTTGAGTCCTTATCGATCTGACGATCGGTGCCTGATCCGGGGTCATCATGGTCGCATCTGCACCGTTGTCGATCTTCACTGAATACCTAAATCATTGTCTTCTTCTTCTTCTTCTTCTTCTTCTTCGTTATTCTCTCTTGCTTTTACTTTCCATATACATATATATATATATATGGAAAGGTATATATATATACCCAAAGCATAACTAACTGTAAGAAGGGGTACCCATAAAAAATCACATTAAACTCTATTAGGTATCAATTATACCAAAAGGGACCTAAACTCGTGAAGTACAACAACTGTTTAATGCAGTCGCGTGTACTTGAAATAAGGCCCCATAACGAATTCGATTGGAAATCAAAAGGGAGTCGAGTTGGGACTTGGGATCGTATACAGGCATACACGTACGAAAAATGATAGAGCGTACGATTAAGGCCCCTATTTATTGACTGCGCTCGATGGGACTACCCTTGGAAAATTGCGAAGACCAGCTGCGCAAAAAGGGTCCAGCTGTGCGGGATTCATACAGGGTCCCATACCGGTACCCTCCTCGTGTTAAAATCTCTGAATTCCTCGTTACCGTACGAGACAAATTATCCGTGATATCTATTTCCGTACACGTGTATGTATACATATAATAAAAAAAAAAAAAAAAAAGAAAAATTGTCGAAACAAAAGAAAATTAATCGTACCGCAACATTAAAAATATTCCTAAATCTCTGTAGAGCGTACGTCGAGGGTGAAAGGGCAAAATAAAATACGCCACGTTAATAGCATACGGTTAACACAAAACCCTTAGAGCCAGGGAGTGGCGAGGGTAAATATCGTGTAACCGCTGGGGACCGAGGGTGAGATAGGGGTTGCTGCACGCTCCATAAACGATTCTATAAATATTTTATTGGCCCGTCGATATGATTTTATTAGGCGTCTATGGGATTTAAATGACATTCGGTATATAGAGAAAAGTGAAAAATAAAAATATTCATTGTAAAAGAAAAGTAACGTCGCTGGGTATCGTGGAGCATATACGACGGCAAGGAATTAAATAACGTCCGGTTAATTAAAGGCAGCCACTTAGTACCGGTGAATGCAGCTTGATTGGCGAAGACCCGTGAGCGGCTGCTAGTCCGGTCAACCAGCCAGTCAGTCAGTCAGGTAACGTCCTGGTCGAGTTAGCCACTCAGTCAACATCATCCGGACGCTGAGTTATGTCGAGGGTCCCGGCTTCTTTTTAACTCGCCAATAAATCGGGCCCCGGCTCCGAGGATCCGCTGATATAGGAGGACGCGGTCTTGTGGGCCTCGTGCAAAGAGGATTCAACGTTCTTCAGGTAGCCAACGCGAAATTCACTACCTGCCCAGGGGAGGTGCGAATCGGCTCGTTTGTCCAGTGACTCGGCACGTTCTTATACCTTGGGGCCCGTTCCCTACCAACTTTACATCGGGGACCGCCGAAAAAGGGACTCTCGGGTACCCCCAAAAATGTATCTTCTCGTTACGCTACTTTTACATCTGGTATACGTATATATATATATATAGACTTTTTTTTTCTAATGCACGCGCCCACCTGCCGTATACGTACGTAGGTATATTCGTAGACGTAAATATACGGGATACCTATATATATATATAGGGATAGGTGCGTCGCGACGCGTAACGCCTCGATTAATTTACGACATTGTCGCGACCACCGTAAACGCTTTAATCAAAGTCATCGGGCCAATTTCCGATGGCCGTTACGTCCTGTAACGTTTACAGCAGCTACGCTGCGTCTCTGGCACATTTGATTCGTACCTCATCTCCTGGACGGACCAGATATAGGCAGGGATAGGATATGGGTAGGGATATACTCTATCTACTTAGAGTTCCACGTCGGCCATCATTGTCCAGGAAATTGTACGCTAGGCCGCGGAAGCTTCATCGCCGGAAGTTGCAATTTATCAATTCTAACGGCGCGACGTAGATTTGTCGTTTTAATGGCATTCCTGGTGATTTCCGACAGATACCAGGGGTGTCATCATTTGTTTACTCCCTTCACAGTACGTTATCTATCCTTGGCTTTGACTCTCGGTAGGGTCATAGGTCAAAATATTAAAAATTCATCCTGATCGTGTACTATCGTAATTTTATCAGCGGGAATAATAAGAAAAAGAAAAATGAAAACTTTCATTTTTTTTTTTATCTACACCCGGATCCTACGATTCTCCAATCACGGGTTACGTATTCCGAGGTGTAAATTGACTCAAAAGAAATGAGCATCCGCCCTGTCTCTTGCTCAAGATGTTTAAACGTTCCTTTTTATTTTCCTCCGTAACGAGGTTTACTCTTACGCCCGCGTGGGTGCTTCATAATTACTGAACACCTTATATATATGCTCGACGTGGGCAGCTGGATCTGTACTTACCAAACGCGAGCCAAGTGTCCAGCCAGTTGCCCAACTCCAAGCTACCCGTATACCTATGCACTGTAATGCCGTTCCAGTCTGTTAGAAAGTTTGAAAATTCGATCGAAACGCAAGGATCGCCGAAGCACTCGATCAAGGAGTACACCGGTACCTGTAATTACTCCACAGTAATTACTCCCACTCCCCCAACAGTGAGTACCTCGTACAAAAGTATACAAGAAAAAAAAAAAAAAAATTAAAGTGAACAACCGGTAATATTTCAGAGTAGAAATTTTTTAGAATCCAAAAAAGAATTTGCCATAGCACACAGTATATATACTAGTAATATATCCTGTGTCCGTTAATACGTCAGTATGTCCAAACTGTCTGTCACCCGTTACGTGAAGTCATTAGCCGTAGAGACGTCCATTGTCTTTGTGAATGAATGAAGCGAAGGCTAACTCCTGTTCAGAAGTACAAAGTATATATATATATATATATATACACGCACGTAGTGATACCAGTACCTGGTCATATAGATATCAAGGGTACAGTAGCCGTCTACAAACAGTAGTACGCACTGTCGTTTCTAATGCCGTGAGCTTCCCAATGATTTCATTCATAAAATTTATTCTATGGCAATGACATAATGGGAAGTTTTCAATGAAACTATCAATAGCGACTAGTAAAAGTTTTCTCAATGTTACTACGCGGCATTGATAGTTAATTAATGCTGCCGATTAAGGAAGCTACGTGCAAATATTGTATAGCAGGTATATGTCTTTGGGTACTGGGTCTTGAGGCTGTAGCACTTGAGCATGCCAGTACTGTTCCTGTGGGCTAGGGACTAGGCGCATTCGTGGCTTCCAGGAAAAGCCAGGATAAAGTCGTACTTTAATGGGAGAGCCGAGAAAACCGCGGCTTCATCAAAAGCCGCAAGACCGCTGGAAAATCGGCAATTTTCACCCGTAATTTCAGTCCCGTCACGTGACGCCTATTGAGCCATTGTTTCAGGACGCAAAAACGCCGACGCACGCTGCCTACATTACTTCCCGTTACTAGTTACTGTTGCTTGATACTGCCTTGCTGTATGGTTCGCGATAGGCCTGTTTCTTGGAATTTTCTTTTTTTTTCCCCAAAAAATATTTTACCTAGATCCGCAAGGGTATATGATTTTGAGATATTTTGAGGTTATACAAAATTATTTGTACGAGGATGCTGTTTTTGAATTTTTTTTTTTTTTCCAAAAATTTTGATGTACGTTCTGGAGATACTTTTTTTCATTGTTGCTACCTTCTGTCGTGGTGACACTTCATGAGATTGGTACACCTGATACGGGGTTGCAAATCATGATTTATTGCTCACCTCAAGTTCGGAAATAAGGGTTGCTCGGATGAATTCCTCAGGTGCGTCTAATCGGTTTAGCCGAGACACCTGTGGACGAGGAAACCTGCCGAATCCTAAAAAGGGACCTGGTGGTCATCTAGTACCGGGGTACCTGATCTCTGAGCCGTCCCTGTCCTCGTCCCGATCAGTCGAATCCAGGAATCACGGAAATAGAGAAATTTGGCAAGGATCGTCCGTAGCTCCTGATGACCTTGGTCAACGTGGGACCAGTTTGTAGAACAAGTATATGGCACGTCTAAGAAAATGGATGAACAAGGTCGGAACGCGAGTCTCGAAGACCCAAGAGCAAGAGGGAGACGAGGAGGCTGAGCGAAGATGAGAACCAAGGCGTCTAATCTGTCGGCAGTGATCAGGGCCTATATCGATGATGAAGTCTCCGAACACTTTGAAGTCTCACCGGCTCGCAACAGGGGAGCCCACCGCCCATATCCTTCATCCTGATCCTCATCCTCATCCTCATCTGGGTCCACTCCGTCTGTCCGAGGTCTGTCCGTCTGTCTTAATGTCTGTCAGAAATTAAAGCGTCCCGAAGTAACAGTCGATGCTGATGGAAATGCTAATGATAGCTCCGACTGAGAATACTATTGGAAAGATTTTTGGTTAGGGCGCCATATTGTCCCTAGGGACAAAATTTTAGCTCGGCACGAACCGGGTCATAGTGAAAATAAACAAAAAAGTTACTAGAAAAAATTTATCAATTATTTTGGGTATTTTATGGGGATACTATTTTTTTTTTTTTTTTTTTTCTATGTCTAACATGCATACTTGACGTTTGTATTTTTAGTAGCGATACACTCGTGTTCTGATACAAAACGGATTTTTCGACTTCTATCGCCGTTTGTACGTATTTGCCTTCACGTTGAAGCAACAGGCCAACCGGTATCATTTATGGCACGCAGCTCTTCATGGAAGGACCAGAAACAGTGGGTGTCCGATTGGGGCAATCTTACAGCCCTTGCCGAGAACGTTATCCAGGATGGTCCGGTTTGCTGGGCAAGGTCCTACGGTACCGGCTAGTCCTGCGGTGCTCGCCATGACTATATTGCTCTCGCAGAAAACCCTCGTCCAGGACTTTCAGGACCTTCGTAGGTCGTAACGCAGTAACCCAGCGACCCTAGACAAAGCCTACCACCATAAAAGTGTCCACCCGGGCATTTCGTTTTATGACTGCTGTACTAGGGGATGGGCTCACAGGTATCGAATACTTTTGCAGGGTGTCGTTTTTCGCTCCCGAGTTGTCGACAGACCCGCCACGCCTACCAACCCCGAGAACTTGACTAATTGCCGTTAATCCAACCAAGGATATCGTCCACCCCTCTCCCGGAGCGCGGAAAAATTATTATCAACCCTTTGGTCCCGCAAAAATATTTTTCAAAATTTTTCCAAACCAGCCTTTAACGTTTTGACGATTTTTTTTTAATGCTATAGTTTATAGCCATTTTTTAATAAGATTTTACGTAATAGGTATCGATTATGGTTCTATAATGGGACGGCCGGTGGTAGCCTTGAGTAAATAAGAAATCTGTCTATGGTTCAGGGGGGTGAAATTTCTAAAGAGCACCCTCGTGCTCTCCGTGGGTTTTTAGCTAATCAGCCTGCCGGGATCGGGTAGGGTAAAAGGCGTGATATTCATGGGAAAACTAGAGGGGGTTGGCACCCCTGCTAATTTTAAGACAATGGGCGTCCGAGGAGACAACAAGATTGTTTTGAGTCTCCCTAGACAAACTGATCTCTTTACAAAGGAAAAACAATTCCTCTCCAACCCTCTCCGAAACACTCTTTAACACCATAGTGAAACTAGCCCTGTGAGATATTACCTTTGAAACAGCGTATCAATGCTGCACAGGGCTTTTCACCTGAAAATATTTGCATTCCCTTTATTTCACACCGGCCATTCGTACAATACAGGCTGCTGCGCGCGTTCATGAGCCATTGCGAAATGCACGACCGGAAATAATTTGCTGACCGCTCTCTTTTTTTTTTTTTAATCCGATCATTTCAAAATATTCTCCGACTGCCGATTCAATGACAAGTATACACACGGCCGATATCCAATTTCCAAAAATATAATCATCCAACATATCGACGAACACAAAGTTCATCATTCAATAGGAAATTATTGGCATCTATCGGTCATCGAATTTTCCCCTCTCATTTACCTTTATACATTTCAATTTGACATTGCAAACATTTTACGCGGCCATACGAGTACAGTTAGTTTAACAAAAAAATTTTGAAATTTATAAAAATTTATCAAATAATATAAAAATTTTTTTAAAAATTATATTCAACTCTTGCCACGTGCTCCTCTTGTGCACTTCCAGAAATTCGCCATCCGATCGTCCCGAGCGATTTCGTTACAGTTCGGTCAAGTCGCGCTCGCAAAGCAAACGATTTTCCAGAATGCAAGCTAATGCCAGGAGCGTCGTTCCGAGGCTCGTGTCGTCGGGACGCGCGTTGTTGGTGCCAACTGACACCGTGTTTGCCGTAAGCCGAGACTACACGATGCCATGCGCGTTCTATGCACACGGCCAAATGCACAATACACGTGTAAACACGAAGTAGCGACACAAGCCACAACATATCTTACACGATATCCACATATGCGAACATTCTCGAGCCCAGCACCCAAGTCGCGCACGTTGCTCAAGATTTGCGAAATTAAACTTTCCGAGAAGCCCCGGTAACGGGAGATTCGTAAGGGCGACCGTGCTGCCACGACGGAATGCGACGCCGAGTCGACGGAGCAAATTGTCCTTTATTATAAATTATTTACTTCGTTCTGTATCCGCTCATACTATTTCCCCCTCTATTTCCTCCCTCTGTCTCTTACATTGTATTCCCATTACGTTTACCCGCGTCTCGCTTTACGCATCGCTAACCTCGACGCGTGGCGTCGGACGACGCATCCTTTCCCTACGCGTTCGTTTGGTTCGGATAGAATTTTTATGACTATTTTTTTTTTTCCCGTTGGTACTAACTTTTTCTCCAGTTTCACACAGTACGCGTTGGCACGTGCTCGGAATGTGGCGGACAGATGCGTTTAAGGATATTTTGCCCATTTTCTAGGGTCTTTTGAACCTATACGCGTCCCATAGGGAATTCTTTGAGGATTCGTCAAGAAAAACTTCCGTGTCCAATTCGGGACTGGTTTGCTACGAGATTTGGATGATCGTGTAAAATTTGTTTTTTTTTTTTTTTTTTTTCGTGTTGGTACCTACTGGTAGAAGTCCTCAGGTTTTTTTTTTCTCTATCCCAAATGTTTTTCATTTTTTTTTTTTTTTAGTTCCTTTAGTTTTTTTATATTGTCAGTGGTAGAACGTGCGTACCAGAGCGAAAAAGGAACGACACTCCACTGAGCTGGTACACGTATTAGGTACCTACTCAAGCGCACTCTTGGCGAACTCCGAGAAATCGTAACTTGCCGTGTTTATCGCTACGCGTCGTGCTGGTTGGCGACCCTAACGCGAGGAATGGCTTCTTGCGAGCGGCGTTAAAATCATATGGAACTTTTTTAAAAAGCTATAGCCTCCAGGCTCCGGGCACACCGACTGACTTCGGTCCCGAAGAAATAATCGGCGACGTTCCAGTCGAGACGCTGAGACGAATTAAGGAATCGTAACTCGTTGCCAGTGAAATTCAATTTTTCAATTTTCAGTCACCCGCGGATACGTACGGGCATTTGTAACGTGGCTCTGATCTTTTTCAACTTACACAATCGGCATACTACGTACTCCGGACACGTGGTACGCGTCTAGGAAATCTACGTCTGAAGACGTAGGTCTATGAAATCCTAAAATTTTCATCCGAGTAGAATTATTTTTCTCGCTCAAGAATTAAACGAACTCAACTGGCCTGAAAAACCGGCCAAGACTCTTCGCCATGTCGGAGGGCCAAGAGTTCGCGGTGGGGCCGTTCATCAGAGGCAACTTGTCACGCCGCTGGGCATCGGGCATAAATTCTACTCCGTAATGTGACAGGTCCTCGCTCCTACCCCAACGATCCTACGGGGCCTTGGTATACACCCACATACCGGGTGTCCTAAGAAGGAAAGAAGGATCCCTGAAAATTAAAATCAGAATGCAGGCATATGATCGGGAGGAATTTTAAAATGGTAGAAACCGGAAGTCTCGAAATATATATATATATATATACGATATATATTTCTCTGTCAGATAATAACGTCCTTTGCGGAGTTTTGTGCGGTAGATCGGCTGTGCTGCCTGTCCAACGAATCGCGTTGCGGGAGCTTCCTCCTTTTCCGCCGGAACTCGATAGCAATCGGATAGTTCACTGTGACACAATACGCGTTCCTATATCTGTATATAGTTGGTCCTCGTAGAGAAACACAGAATAACGTGCATGTACGTACGCGCCTAGACGCATATATTGGTACACGGGAGACATGCCGACGGTACCGGTGTCCGTGGTGGCCACTGGTACCAAGCCGCAAAAGCGACTTAATGTCCCCATTTGTCCAGCGCTCTCCGGAGGCGATTCATCTCGCCCTTTTGTGCACTACGTGACTACGGTGTCCGTTCGTTCGGACAAACGGGAACCGTCCTTCCCCTTGAAAGTGGTACCGAGGCTACGAAATTAACTTGCCCCTGTGTCGATCCCCGCCCTTGGGAGTGACTAGGGGAATAAGGGGTTATCAGGAAGGTAGCTTGGGTAAGAAATAAATTTGATTTTTCAAAAAAAAAAAATTTGGGAATCACCTGGTGAAAAAAAAATAAGTAAGGGTGATTTTTAGTATTTTTTGGAAAAAAAAAAAATTTTGGTTCCCGTCTATTTTGTGTCTCGCGGACTCTGGACGGAATTGAAACGTTACAGTGTCCAGGATGGCTCGTAACACCCACACGTGACGATGGTGCCTGAAGAGCGGCATTAATCTCCGTACAATACTGGACCCAGCTTCATCCATTCGTCCGATCCTTCCATCGTTCCATTCTGCGTCCCAGCCGCCGCGGAGTCTTTACGGGACCTGCAAGAGTCTTCTTAACGCGACGTCATTCCTCAGCATTCCCCAACCCCGGCTTACCCCCTTCTCATAATTCTCCAAACCGAGCCGTGACCAATCCGGAATAAATATTGCCGATTATTAACTCTGGGCCTTGGAGATGGTGATGGAACGGGTCAACTTGTACCGCGGGGCCTGATCGCAGAAGAAGAAGAAGAAGAAGAAGAAGAAGAAGAAGAGCCGGGCTCGTGGGCTCTTCCCGACGATGCTTGAGACGTTAAGTGGGGCCATTAGCGGGGCCCTAGACTCGACAGTGCCCTATGGCATTCCACGGCTCGGATGCTGATGGGCCCTATGGGTCCAGCAAGACTTGATTTCCTTCAACACTCGTATTTACACCGTACGCGCGCCTTTTGAATCCTCGAACTTTCTACGACTTCCCTTAGGGTAGCTGGACAACACTTCAGGGTTGTATTACTTGATCATCATAGAAACCGCCCTTAGGTGTTAACACGATCTAAAGTCTCGTACAAATAACCAACCTTCGGGAAAAGCACTACGGTGTTAACATCTCGGTCTGAGATTTATCTCCCTGTCGCTCGGACGAACGGACGACCTCAAGACCGGAGACGTCATCGGCAAGTGCAACGGAGACAGGACCAGGACGATGAAGAGGTCCCAGAAGAGGATGACTAATGTATGGGGGAAAAAGTGTCTACGCCACTCTAGGTGACCCTGAAGAGATAGCAGACACCACTGTGTCCAGGTGTCCGGGTCTTGATCAGCCGACAAAGGGATCGAAGGGATAGAGGCGTTAAGCGACGCAAAGTCATGCCGCGTTTCGATGGACCCCGTCGCTATCTCTTCTGCGTGCAGGAGGAATCGGACCTGGTCGCGGCAGCGTTTTCGGTCATGGGTTTCGGGTTCTTCTGCTCGGGACCACGAAGGAGGAGCAAAAGGGGGACCAGGAGAATCGACACGAGGAGATGAAGATGTCACCGGCTTTGAACCACAGGGATGACCCCCGCGACGAGTCAGCAGATTCCAACCTATTCGAATCATCCCTGGTACCCCTTCTTCTGGTCCATCTCCAGCAACTTCTTCTTCTGTGCCCACCTGTACTTGTAACTCGCGTCCCTGCCGTATAATAGACGTTCAAAAAGAATTTTGGAATACCTAGAAAATCCGTGCAAAAATATTCACAATCATCTCGATTCGATGATCTTGTAAATCATTCTAAATGATTTATATGAGATGACTAATGGACCCGTACTTCAATTTTGGGAAGTTTGTCCATCTGTTGGTAAATTTACCACTTTAGCTCCATCTCAGTCCCACTTTGCAAGATTTTTGTCTCCGTCTCACTGACGCCACTTGCTCCACGTGTATATCCGCTCCTGCCACTCCTCCCGGTGCACGCGTCCCCTATGGAAGATTAAATTTACACATGGTAGCGCCGAGGAACAATGTCTACCCTGTTTACCAGGGACGGTAAATATTTGAGAGGCACCTCAAGCCACCCTATTACTACTCCTTGTATTAGTATCTCCATTGCCCCTCGATTCTGGCTAAGGACTTCATCAGCATTGCACCTGCATTCTTCATGATCGTCGTATCGTCCACTTTTCTCTAATTGCCAAGGAATCGTACAGTCCTTGCGTCTTTTTGAGATTGAAATGATAGGGAAAAAATTTGAAAAAAAAAAGATGAACGAAATAACTTGATTTAATTAAATGGCTACCCTATATGTTTCTATACAGTGTCTACCTATAGATACATGATACTACTGTACTGTAGTGGGACACGTGTATATTCATAGCAGTCGTATTTCTAGGACAGATACAAGCGCCTCTGTACGCCATGTACGTACGGGGACAAATCACGTACAGGAAGCGGAAGTCCATCTCTACTGCAGCGAGACAGAACGGGCGTGGGTCGTTCCCAGGGGTTAGGAAGGAGTGTTGGCTCGGACAAGGGTGACTGTAGTGGGCCTGCTGAACTCGCAGAGTTGAGGGTAGGATATGGAGTTGAGATCGGGTACCGGAAGTCCCGTCGGACCGGAATCCATAAAAACTAGTGTGGACCACGTTACGCGAACCACTGAATCGCTTGGCAATATCTCTGGGTTGCTCCTACGTACTATGGGATAACCTGCCGTAGGATGGTAACCTGGTCCAGGATCTACGAGATCAGTTTCTGATCCAGGAGACAAGCAAGGATTCTCCTTGGAAATTGTAGACGAGGATATGGGAGTATTCGACAGATGGGAGTAAATTAGGAAAAATGGCGGATAGGCAAAAATAAAAAAAATGACACTGGACCAGTTTTCAAATTGATCAGATTTCCTCTTTTTCTCATTGTACGTCACCGGGTACCACTGCACCGGTAGACTCCTATACACGCAATAACGATACAACTCCTGTAGTAAATAAAAATCCCAAGTTAATTTTTACGAACAATGGCGACCCTGGTCAGACCAACCCCTAAAATACAGGGGGTGGCTCTTTCATTCCTTCATCTCACAGTCTGGACCCAATTCGTAGGTCTACCCATCTATATGACCGCTACCTAATCATTGCTCAGAATTACTGAAGAAAAAGATCTTACTGCAAAAAAAATCCAATAAAAATTTCGAATGAAAAAAATTTCATTTCAGTTTGGAGATTTTCGCGGCAAAAATCATTAGTAAAATTAGTTACCAAAATTGCATTTTATTATTTACGTTACATCCGCAGAGTACAAAAAAGTAGTCTTACCAGTTATCATTGGGTATCTCGTTAGTTCAGTAGAGGTACATCGTACGGCGGCACTCCAGACGATAATTCTAAACTTCTCGAAGATTCCCCAGGTGGTTAGAGATCTCTCCAGCCAAGGCAAGAATCGAGGAACAACCTACCCTTGGGTAATTAGGGGAAGCGGATTTTTCATTTGTTCGTCATCATTGAGACTCTGCTCATTAGCCGTTGGCTCCGACTGGCAGGGTATAGCGTGCACCTAGTGCGCCTTCCTCTGGTTGGCTCACGCCGCTCCTGGTTGGTCGGGTCGAATAACTGGCGCGGTTGCCGACTGCAGCTGATAGAGGCGCATCCTCCTTCTTGCGCCAGCACTATATTTTCCCTCTACTTTAGTCCGCGAATAGCAACGCCGCCGCGGGCGCGCGTCCCTAATGAACCGTGTAATAACGTCGCGACGCCCCGCGTCCTTGCGTGAACCTCGCAGTCGCTCTTTCGCCAACCAATCCTATGTAGCTCCATACCAAAGCATTGGGTCTGAATTTTCATTCTTCCCTCCCCTCCTTCACATCCCTTTAACCGTAGTACCCCCCCTTGCCCCCCCTTCTTTAGGACCATCCAGCTTTTTTTTTCAATACTCATCAATAATAAATAATTCTTTATTCACCGGTTAAATATTTATCATTCGCAAATTTCGATTATTCGAAATTATATATATTTTTCGTGTTAGCGGACTTTTGAATTTAAACATTTTCCCGCCTCTTCTACCAGGTCATAGCCTCTTACCATTTGCCTGACCCGTTCGAAGTTCTTCAAATGGTTAAATTAATCATACGGTGTACGTGACTCTGTGGTGTATGTAGATGATGAACAAGGACTGTATATAGCTCAAAGAAAAGGTGAAAGCCCCAGGGGCGATAATACTCGAGCGTCCCGACGCTATCCGTCATTTTCACACCTCACGTAGACAGCCCGTAACTCCAGGTAGAGCCTACGGCCTCTGTCCAAGCGTTTCGTTTCGATAGGAAGCGGCGGGGCTCGGTTCTCGCGTGTCGTCGCGCGTAAAGTTACATGCAAATTACCGCAGGTAGCAGCGGACGTATATAATTAGACGTTTCGCCATTTGGCAGTGCTGCTGTTATGGAGGTACACGGTACGCATTGAGAATAAAGAAAGGTAGCAGCAGATACGTGTATCTCCCCTCCCTGAGCAACGAGGAGTCAAATTGTCTTTTCAAGAAAAACAAAAAAAAGTTCGAAAGAAAAATTACGAAATAAAAGCAAAGCCTCAGGATCTAAAAAAAATTTGTTCCGAACGTGTTTCGAACTATACAAAATTCATATACAGGGTGTACGTATACATATGCACGTACGAGTACCATATGGAACGTATGAGGAGTCACATGTGAGAACCGAGCAGGATCATGGAGAATGATGTCTCTATAATGCGCATCCAAGCACGTATCTTAATATCAACGTGAAAGGTTCATACGTTCACGTGAGTCACGTGTGAAGTCACATACATCAGATCCTCCTACCCTATGGACCAGACTTCCCCTGTAGATCCCAGATCCTCTGACAGTTTTTTTTTGGTTATTCTCATTCCACCTTTTCCTCCCCCCCCCCCTTATTCTTCTCCTCCCACCACTCCCCCACAAAGATGATCTCACGTACGTCTGGTCCAGCGTCACTGATTTTATTTTCTCTCATCTTCGTCCTCAGCCTCCGCTTCGGGTTACTGGACCAACACGCACGTGCGCGAGTGCTTCTCTGTGTCCTCTAGAAACCTAACAGGCTTAATAGGACAGAATGATAGGACATTAATAGAAGGACGTACAGTCCAAAAGGATATTTTGAATACGTGGATTAATCCAAGAGCGAAGACACGTGGAGCGAGAAGAAAGATATTTCGATCGGCAACGAGTAGTCATTTTACTTTATTTTTGACAGCGTTTCAATTTTCTTTTTTTCAAATTTTCCATCCGGCATGCAAGCGAAATTCGATACAGGGGGAAAGTGGAATCAGGCCGTGAAAGCGGAACGGGTTTGAAATTTGGGATACCACGTGGTGATAGCTAAGTAGTCGGGGTTAGGTTAGGTTAGACGATAGAACGGTATAAGAAAAAAGACTGCGAAGCTCTCTTACGTCTTTTTCCTCTTATTTCATAAAATTGTCGCTTCTTCTGTATCTCTGACGACACGCGGTCCACGCGCGTAGGGGTATCTCGCCGTCGGATTACACGGAATCAGGGGCGTAGACACTTTATTTATCACCCGGGCGTAATTAATAGAAGCCATAAATAAGGACATTAGGCATAGGAGAACGGGACCGAGAGGGTTATACGAAACGGTAATATTAAGGAGTAGCGCCATAAATCTACCTGCGGTATATAGAGATCGTTTAGGTAGTGGTCACGTATGTGCGTTGTTACGTATACATGAGATATGAAAATACGAGAGAGGAGGAAGGATCGTGAGTCAAGGCTACTATAGTCGGGGTGTATAGGCGAAGGGGTGAAAGGCCACTCGAAGAACTCAGACGAGCGTCTGGTGTGTGTTGCAGGGATTGGAACGCGACGGGCAACGTGCGCGTTCAAGAGTCCTGGCCGACGTGAGCGCCTTTCGCTACGGCCGAGTCGAACCTCCTCTTCAGCGACGAAGGATCAGACACCTTGATCGTTTCGCGCATCATGGTGAGTCCCATGGAGCATAGCTGTAGATTGAGCAGAGCGTCGTTATCCTTGCCGGAAACGAGCGAAAGACCCGGAGCCAATTTTATTTCACCAGCCACCGGGGACCACCTTCGGACCCATGGGAGACCGGTGTACCTTGCTCCTTAAATTTTTAATCAGGACCTCAGCGGTTCACGTTTACCCCTTTTTTCTTTCGACTATCCCTGTTTTACCATACCGATTTTTCTGACTACGTACATACCGATCTTCCTCGTAGACGTAGCCCATATACACAGTCTCTCACGCCGTGACCGATCATCTCCGATCGCTATCGATCTTCAGGATTCGCATCGCTCGAAAACGATCGATCGAATGTTTTGCCCCAGTTTTGCCTGACAGCCGATCTGCACGGCGCATTCGCCACGGGTCCGATAAACTAAACTAGCCAATTCTTAAACGAACCTTGCACGAGATTCGAGGAGAAAAAGAAAATTTTAAATAACTCGATGGTATTTATGGCCTCAAGATGGCCGAACGTGTCTGGGTGTTTTTTAATTTAATTTTGTTAATTAAATTTTTCTTATCGTTGAACGTAGCTTTGCTAAAATTTTTACTTTTTTTTTTATCTTCACTCAATTATCGATAAACACACAGTGGCTTTTTGGAATACGATTTTTGGGGTATCTAGGTAATTCCGTAGCTAGGTCGTTCGGATATCGATTGATACGTCAGGCGGTTAGTCGAGCGAAGGGATGTCTCTCGCAATTCGAATCTCTTCGAGAGGGAAAGCTCTGACCTGGTGGATGCTGGAATGTGCCCGATCATCCCGATGGATCTCTCCTCTATTTCTATCGGGTCTGCCGGACTAGCCTCGGTAACAGAACCCTGAAGACTCCGTTCGGAGATACCCCGGTGGACAGCTATGAAATCGACGGTGATTGGCTACTCCGGGCTCGGCCTGGTCTCACGAGTCTCTCCGGACATACCCGAACGATCCGAATCAAAATCATCCCCTCGAGATGATCCTGGTGAGATTTAGCTGTGGGTGTAAACATTTTTTAAAATAATTATTTACATTACGTAATTCACTGCTGAAACTAATTATTTTGTTATCAATGGATATCGGGATGGGGGGGGGGGGGGTTCTTTTTTTTTGCACCGGGTATAACGATTTCTCTGGAACTCTCCAGGAATCCTTTTGTCAAAGGCGTAAGTACGCCCTAAGGTCTTAACGTGCATTCGTGACGGCGATTTTCCTCGGTCGCGGAATATCGCTGATTCATGGAAACAACTCCTCCCACGAGACTCCTCGAGATTAACTCGTCAAAGATGACATGCACTCTGCCTTGTAATTTCAGGAGGATACAGGACTAATGGGTTATTTCAGGTAATTAGTGGCAAGGAACGGTGCTAATGCAAAAAGGTTCACCGAAGCACGTGAAGTACAGCGCGTACGGGTCTATTCATCTCGGACGCGGCAAACAAATTTGACAGCTGTCAGACAATCATTTTGGTTAACCGCACGTTTCGTAGGATTTTGTATGTAAAGTCGCGTTCAGCATCCGTCGGCGAAAGACGAAGAAGGACGGAAGTAGCCCACCGAGTCGGTCGTATCGAAAATTAATTTTGAAAGGAAGAAGGTTGGTACTTGCGATTTTATTAAATTCCGTATACCAGCCGTGAGTGCGAGAGAGACGGACTTATGGGCGATCCCATGTACTGGACAAAGACAGACATATACCGCTCGTCCAAATTTTGCTGTCTTTATCAAATTAGTAAACGAGACCCGATCGCGCGACAGCTGTAAAATCTGATTGGTCCATTGGAACTGGATAATTCTGTAAATGTATCTGGGTTATGAGGGAATAAAAAATGTATAGTTTTTTAGGGCCTTTCTTAAAGTCAAGAATTGGTCCTGTATTAAAATTGTCGGGTTAGTCCATCCAATCTAGTAATCCTGTACTTGGGCAATCTTCAACGCCCCGTTGTAGATTCACCGTAATTTCGGTGTATGGGGCCTCAAGGCCCTTTGGTGTAATGAGCGAGTCACTTTGTCCATTAACACGGCGCAAATTGGTACTTAGGGTGTGCCATTGGTTAAAGCTACCGGTTTTAGCCTTAGTGGCTAACCAACTAATGATTAGAAAGTGTTATATATTTGTTCGATTCTTGGGCCGGATTATTAATAAGTCCCCGAGTATACGTGCCGGGGCCTTAGTACGTGAGCGCTCTATCAGCTGTACCGGCAATTCTTTTTTTTTTTTGGCTACTTTCTACGTGTCGCAACGCTACTCTGTCCAACGTACCGTAGCGGACGCTAATCGAACTGATTTTTTTTCTCGATATCACTCAAGGCAAGACGCTTCCCAGCGTCGAATATCGGTACTTGCAAATCGAGAATCACGGGGCACCGTCGTCCAACCATAAACATCCGAGAATCATCCCCAGGTGGTCAGTCTGTCTTGTTTGGGTCGGGACTTCGGGAAGCTGACCGTGTTGCATCTGTAGCATCCTTTGGGTACCAATTTAATCTGATGAACTTTTAGGATTCTGCGAATAGGTTAATTGTCACTTGGACCACCTGGGGAGCATTCGTTACCCTGGGAGTCAGCAACTGGGTCTCAGGCTGAAAATACTTTTTAGACACGGTTATCAATGCGCGGAACGATTAGAGTCAAGCATGAACTCCCACTAGCTGAAACTTCATCGGAACCATCATCCGACCTGGTGACGAATTTAGGGTTCTGACGGTCCTTTCGAGTTTCGAAGCTAATGAACTAATAAGACTCAATAAGAGTGATGAAGTGACTCTGGGTGAAGATGATCTTGGGTTAATAGGCATATATGTGTCCGGCTGTATGATTACGTGATTAAATAATTTCGCGTTAGGTGGTAACCCTGTATTTGGTAATTAAGACCGGTTCCTAAGTGCGAGGCTAATGACGGTTTTGGATCTTATCGTTAGGTTAGGTCTTAGTCGTAAGTGCGACATCCTCATGTCCAGGACGCGACGGTCCAATGGAAGATGCTGTACGCGAAGATCAGTTAGGTCGTTCTCGCTGTGGGAAGTTCAGGAGGATTCGGATAGGTGGATGAGATCAAGAATGGGAACTGGCCAACGTGTAAGGCCAAGGAGGAGACATCATGGCCGTGACGTTGGGTCCATGGGCCCGTAGGCCCAGGACTCGGAACTCCGTAATGCCGAGTCACGGCGTGTAACGAGCTTTCGAGCTCTCTGCTCGAGAGGAGCTTCTTTCCTATGGCTAAGACGGTTGGGACTCTTTGTGGTCCAATCCCGGGACCCGTCTCCCGGATGCTGCCTCGTAAGTAGACTCTGCTTCTTCTTCCTCATCCTCGTCATTCTATTTTTTTCTCATTTTGCCTTCGGTATCGCAACTCTGCCGCTTATCCGCGTGAGTCCCAAAAATTTCACACCCTCCGAAATCTACCACAGGACCGGGTCCAAAAAGTCCCCACGTGAAATTGCAATCCAGTCCACCTCACGTCGGGCAAAATTTTTCTTGACCAATATCTGGACCCAGCATCATCAGATTCTTCGTCCCGTTAGAGTTGACGCATTTCGGCAGAAGCGAAGAAACGGACCCCGGGGGGCGTGAATCGCGTCGGTCGGTAAGAAACGGAGGTAGCAAACCGACAGGCCGCCTTCGTTAATTACTGATTTTCCTCGGTCCGCGTCACTTTTTAATTGATGCCAGAAATTAAACCACAGCCTCGGCGGCCACACAACACTGTGCGCCGAGGTCCGCGCGTTTCTCGCAGCGTCATCCCGGGCCGCGCGCGGACCGCTCCCCAAATCTTTCTCATCCTCCTGAGAATCATTAGAGCCCTTAAATGGTTGCCAATAATTTTTTTTCGATAATTAAAGAAACCTCTACACGAGATCGAATCGACCTGTGAAATATATTTTTTAACCATTTTCAGGTTATGTCGTAAAACAATCATTTTTCATATTACGTTGCGTAAGCTTTATTATTTATTTTTCAATTTCATCCGTCGCTCCTCTCTCCTCCTAAATGAGAACCACTGTACACTACTCTGACGGACAGTTATCCAGGCACACGCTTCGTTTTACTCCTTTAAAGGTCCAAACCTCGAATGATCTCGCGATGCCGGTAGAAAAAATCGTTATGCTTTAACTTTCATATTAATTTCGGTAATGTTTCACCACGTCTGTTCGTTGCACGTCGCGCAAGGTTAACGGTAGAGATACTTTTTCTCCTCAGTCAGATTCCACATACCTAGACCATACACGTAGACACAAGGTTCTCCGGCCGTAATCTTTTTCCTCAGTTTTACGAACACCGAGTACCAGATACTCGAACCGCGGGGCCTTAATGCATGGGTCGATCGGTAGAAAACGCAAAAAAAAAATAAAAAAAAAATTTAGGCATTTTTTTCATTTTTCACATACCATACTCCACGTTAACAGCAGTCAAGTACGCAAAAACCCACTACACCATGATTGGGAACGATTTTCAAAATTTGTACAAACTCAAATTATCGTTCGACTGGTCGGACTGAAATTTTTTCGAATTCTCGATTACCAAATCACTGATCACTCGCTGAAGCAATTATCCACATGGATTAATTTCGGGGTCCGGTATGAAAAAGCTGGTGGGACTTAATGGGCGTGTAAACGGTATGATGAGATCTACCCAATTCCATGGATTCTTGGAATGGTCAGCATTCGTGTGTGACGAAAGTTAAAGACGGTCGTTCTCATAAGTATCAACCTTTACGATACTTACTCCGCGTATATCAAAAAGAGCCTCGACTAACGTACCAACAAATTGCGTTATACAAACGTTCGTTCTCTGAGCCACAACGAAACTTCTCTTAACTATCAAACAATGGAAACGTGACGTAAGAACTTATAAATTTACCAAAAATACCAATAGTCATTATGCAACCATCGGATTGTCAATATCATTATTACACAAGGACCAAATCACGTGCTCCTCTGCCTCCTATGGTATATACCTTGCACCCACATATACTTCGGAAATTCCAATAGTCCTACTTCCCGTGCGTAAAGACAGGAAGCCCAAGTCTAGTCGCGCCTGACATCTCCCGGCGGTGCGTACTCCGCAGATTGAGATACTGCCGATGACGTGAATCTTTGTCTCTGGCTGAAACCCTCATCCCTAGAAAACTGGCTGGAAAGCACGCGGAGTACCTGCCTAGCGAGCTGCGTCTCCGTCAGAACGGACTCCGGTGCGGTAGCTGTCAACCGCAGGAGTTTCTCACCCTCGTAAAAATAATTACCAGCGAAGCCCCGATGGGTTTTGGGGCGTGGGTACCCCCCCCCCCCCCCCCCCCCCATGGGACCAGCTCAATCTGCCTGTCCCCATCTCCGTCTCTCTCCTACTAACCCTGACCATACTGCTCTCCTCTCTTATTCGACAGCGACGGCTATTCTGCCAATCGGACGCGTGAACGGCTGGATAAGCCCGAATGGTTTGGCATTAATAAAAATTCATTTTGTTTCTTCGACGAGCGCTTGTCCTCTTTGACTACCCCTATTTACGGCCTCATCCCTTACCCATCTAACTCTCTTGCTACCTACCCTTATTTTTGTTCTCTCTATTTCACTCCCAGTCACTTCGTACTCGTTTCTTTTATCATTCTCGTCCCTCCCTTTGGATTACTTATGGGGAATAAAAATTTAACCCTTTTTTTTTTTTTTTTTTTCGTAAAATGAATATTCTACGTCCATCCGTCCGCTTTTTTCCCTCTTTCAACCCTTTTTTATTTTCTTACGTAACGGCGCTTTGGTATGTATCCCAGTCGCGTATCTGATGTATAGATTTCGTTCGGGGTGGGTTTAAGGGGTGGTATCAACCCTCCCTATCCCTTCCTATAGTCTCTCGAGTTCGACGGTAATTATATACCGTGACGTCACAGTGTGTTTTGAAGGGTCGAGAATTTCGCCGGCTAGGGTAGGCAACGCCTTCCTCGAGGAGCTCATCCCTTTCGAGATTTCCGGGTGCAGGGTGGTGGGAATTAATTAGCGAAGGAATATATATTAAAATCGGCTAATGAGCAATCTCCGGTTCGTCTGGTGGGAAAAGGCGCGATAATTGTCCTTCGTTCCCGTTACTGCTCCGGGTAACCGAGGTGAGTTCTTTCGAGGATTGAAGAAAAAAAATATCGAACTACTTTTACGTACTTTAACTAATGGAATCAAGTGGGAAAAAAACATGCATCGCCCGGGGAGTATCTTTATTCAGCGCTATTTAGCGAATTTACGTGGAACAGTGAAAGCTCTGCTTACTTCGGGCGCGTCAATGTGCATCTTTGTGGGTAAATGATTCCCTTTTGAATTTCCCGCGTTCAATTACAATATGACGGTACCAGCTACTGCCTACCTTGGGGACGTCGCGTTACCCGTTATAGAAATCATTCTGCCTTCACACCTTGGGACACTGGCAATCATCGACCTGTGACAAATTTTACCATCCTGCATATTCCCGCGGGATGATCTCGCTCGTGTCGCAGAATGGGGATACGGGAAAAGTTAATATTGTCAGGTGTGTACCGTGGAAATTATATCTCGCTCGTACTTACGAATTGTCCAATAATTTTACCGGCTGGCGCGAAATTCAGTGCACGGGTTAGGTAGGTACTAATCGAACGATTGCTCCGTGCATTTATGCATACTCAAAGGGGACAAGCCTTTTATGTGCATTTTGTCCGATGCACAAGTGCATATAGAGAAGTACGAGTGCCGGATTTCAGATTTTATAGGGACCCTTTTTTTTTATGGAATTTTTAGTCGCGACTGGAGGTAATAAAAAAAAATGGATTTCATAAAATCTAATGGTACCCCATTGGTCGATTTTGTCTTTTCTCTATATATGCGGTTTTTAAAGGGGTTTGTGTTTATTTAATATTTCGTGCACTGCTTATGGGTAGTATGGTGTATCAGGGGTTTTAATGTGTATTAGGAATTTTAAGTTTGATTTGTTTTTCGATCATGTGGTATCGTTTTGTATTTTTTTTTATTTTTCGACTCACGGTCCAAAGGATAAGAGTTATCGGCTATGAGGATCTGGACCAATCAGAATTATTAGTTGCCAAATTTGGCTAGTGTCAAAGTCAGTCTGTCTCGGGACACCGATCGGGGTACCACGAGCTGCCTCGCGCTCTCGGGTTCTTTGTTTACAATTTTTCTAGCTTCGTTTCCTATACGGCATAAAAAGTTCTCGCTCGTGTAGTTCGCGCGTTGCTCTCGCAATATCCAGCAAAATCCTACCGATTTTCTGAGCGTGTTTCGGAGGTGCAGTTTTGTGCCATAGTGCAGTGCCCACCCGAGTGTCCTCTGGATGCAGTTCTAGGCCTTCACCGATCAGCTGGACCAGCTCCGGTGAGCACTCCCGATTTATTAATTGGCGGAGGGATTTCGATTTTATAGCTCCGGTTCGGTCTGCTACGTTCTCGATCGATCGCTCTCTGTTTTCCGGCACTATTTACCTGACGCTTACTCCGATCTTCTCTATCTCAAGGTAGTAGCATGACCGGCCGCGCATTTCCGTAACCGTTCGCTCCAGTTGCGTTTACTGATTTGACTCGTTTCGGTGGAATCGAGACTGTCCCACCTCAATTCCCAGGTCATACCGGCTCCTCAGCTTCCGGTGAGAAAAGAATAAGGCGCCCGCTTAATATGCCGATTAGCTGTCAGATTTTCGTTATAGGTGTCGAGTTGATAAAATACGTTGCAGTGTATATCCATTATTTTTTTTTACTTCTTCACGTCAATTTTACTCAAAGATACCGAACTCGGTGGAAATCTAAATAATAAAACATCCGACCACCATTTTATCACTAGGGATGGATTTACGAGCAGCCAATGTACCGTGTAATTCGCCACTTGAAAACTTGAAGAATTATCGACAGCAGGCAAGAACGACGTTATTCATCGCCCATGATGCATGCGTATCGGATTGTGAAATGTAGTATAAAAAAATGGCGAAATAAATTTCGTATTGAAATTGAAAAAGGGTAAAAGGATAGTAAAAAATTTTTATTTATCAATACCATAATTGAGGGTATCTCCGAAAACGGTGCGATTAATATTTATACGTATAGGGAAGATCCTAGGAATCCATCTTTTCCCCAGAATCATACCAAGAAAGGGAGGATCCTCTGGCAATGCCGTCACCGTGGCGACGCGTGGGTGTTTTCCTGGGTTCTCAGTCTACCAGCCCAAAGTGACAGTCCACAGGGGTGAGCACCCCCAAAGTAAAAGCTCGAAGCCGGTTGCGAGAACGAGGGTTGCTGCTCTCGAGGTCTCGCCTGATTGGCGGCTGTAGACTATCGACCAACCCGCGACCAGCCCTTTGTTTTAGCTACCACCCCAGCATCCCTTCGCAACCAAACTTGAGGCTGATCCCGCGTCAGTGAAACTTATCGAATGATCGAATTACGTGTTTAAAAAAAAAAAAATTAAAAAATGAAAATTTTGGCCCTCGTCGTATCTACTCAAAAAAAAAATTTAATCGACCAACCCGCAACCAGCCCCCTTTTTTAGCAAACCACCCCAGCATCCCTTCGCAACCAAACTTGAGGCTGATCCCGCGTCAGTGAAACTTATCGAATTACGTGTTTAAAAAAAAAATTAAAAAATAAAAATTTTGGCCCTCGTCGTATCTACTCAAAAAAAAAATGTAATTTACCAATTCAAGAGGAACAAAATTTTTCTATATAAAATTCTTCTTTGTCGCCTTAATACGAAATTTACGTTTTTACCTAAAGAGCCCAAAAAATAACTGTCAGCTTAATCACTCACTCGTACAGACCCACAAGTACTGCACTTCAGTTGCGACGGTGTATTTATTAAAAAGTATACAACGTGGAGTACCGACGTCGTTATAGTGCGATTCTCTACTGACGATGAAACATTAAATGAATTCGCGTCATTAGCGGCGAATCTTTTTCTCACCCTTCCCGGCGGCCAGCATTTTCCGGCTGACGAGCGCATGGCCCACTTTTAATTAATAGAGTATGAAACGTCAAGTTGAAGATTGCGAATGCAGTGAGAGTGTCGGTATAGATTTAACCAAAAGAAGTTTAAGGGTTGGGGACGAAATGGAGTGTGGGTGGTTTTAATGAGGATGAGCGAAATAAACCATCCAACCATTTTTATTCTTTTTTTTATCTTGCCCATCGTCTGGTCTCGCCTTGTACTTCGCTCCAGAATCCCTAGCTCAGCATCCAGTATCCGCTAGCTTCACTGATAAGAGCTATCAGAGGGTAGATAGGGGTGGTTATGGTTACGAAGGCAAAACGACGAAAGATAGGGAAAGTACAAAGGAGAAAGTAATTTCTTTTTTCCCAGGTATTTCTACTGATCTATCGGAGAAATGTAAAAATAGGGGTAGCGTGGGTGGGGAGTAAGAGGGGGATGCTTCAGACTAAGGATTTTTTTTTCACTTTGAAATTTGAACGTCTACTCGAATAGATGACTGAGTTAATTTATCAGCCATTACGCCTCACGCACTTTCACTGTGGCGAGTTATCACTAATTAATAATTCAAAAATTAATTCACTCAAGATTTATCTTAATAATTAAAATTTCATTTTTTTTACAAAAAAAATTTTTTTTTTTTCGTACAAGCTGTTATCTATGGTTTAGCGATATTGACTTTGGGTATGTAACTATAGGCTTATGGTAGTTGTCTCCTCGTTTTAGTGCAATTAGTAATCGATAATTAACATCCTGGCATATCGCGAATGGCAGCACTTTGCTAATGACTTAATTAATTTCCATATACCCAGTGATATTCCGACACGTGTTCGTTGTCTTGTTTCACAGTCTGATCAATAATCGCAATTTCGCTATAACGCGTCGATATTTCATTGTAGTTTTTAACGAAGAATTATATGCACAGTGGGTACCATTTTTTTGTCTTAATTAATTTTTCTATCAAATTTGCACACTCGGTACAATTTTCCGAATTGATCGAAAATATTTTTCTTGTGAATGGCGCACCCTGGCGAAGCTGTAATTTTTTCACTTACATACGGTAAAGGGAGGCATAGTTTAAATATAAAAAAGTCAAAACTTTGTGTAAGATTTTTTTGTACTGTCCATCAATCATCCCTTCAAGGTCAAATTACTGTCAAACGCAATTATATTTGACGAGATCAGTCTGCGAAGAATTGCGAAGCTACCCTGTATAATGATTTCCACCCCCGAGGTATAACCTCATCATTTTCTACCCTAATTACTATACATCGCTCGCCATTTACTTGCCTCAGGCTCAAATAGCTTGATCGCCATTTTGTGCGATATATTTATAATGGTGAATGATTACAAGAAGATTAATTTACAAAAATTTTATTTTTCCATATTCAATTTCCAAAACAGTGCTTTTTGAAATTTTTACGTTTAAAAAAACTGTCATCCTGAATGTATCCCCGATAGCCACACGACCCCGTTACGTTAGGTGCCAGTTTTTTTTATCCCACTCCTTTTTTTGTCCCCACCATCCATCCACAAGAAGATTCTTCCTTGGAAGCCATGATATATACGGAGACATTTTTTGGCAATAAACAATCGCAGCAACGGGGGCCAGCAGCAGTTAGCAGGAGCATTAGGGTGAATTATTTTGGCCACCCTGTACATAAAAAGTCCCATAAATCAGCTAAATCACGAGAGCTTGCTCCTTTGCCCTCGGAACGCGAGATCTTGTCTGGGGTGACTCTTAGGGATCCCACCTCTGCTCCTGCGTCCTCTGGCATAGATCTCCATTTGGTAAACTCAGCTTATCTCAATCTCTAACCCAGTAGCAGAACGTAAATACACTCGTAATACGCGAGTGAAAACCTTTAACGTAAAACAGCCGAAAGAGGTCTATTAAAAAACACGTCTTCCAGTGGCTTTGGCACGGGACGCCATCTAGCGGCCGAAGCCATGAACCAACGGAACGGCCAGTCCGGATGAAAACCGAGAAGCCATTTGGTGAACGGACGAGATAATGCCGGGTTTTCATTACTCTAAGAGCCGATTGCATTTTTTACGTCTCCATACACATATATACACACACCATACGTGATTTCAATCACGATTCACTCCCATACGCGCCATCTAATCACATGTGTTCCACGTAATCATGTGGCGCTCCCCAGCGGACAATCCTCCCACTTGGCTCCCAATCCAGGCTGCCTTCCATTCTTTATTCCACCCAACAGAGGTTTATAGGGTGGCGTTTGGTGACATTCTCTTTTCTCTTTTTTTTTTTTGTTCCACTAAAGGCACCCTCTGCTACGATCTGGACCACGTCCGAGGATCACGCGTTATCTCGAGTCAGCGTATATACTCGCCATAGATATAGATATACTGCAGTACTGTACCATAGAAATAGGTAGGGCTTAGCTCCCACATAATTAAGTCGCAATTGAAAATTAATCATCGAAATTGATTCGTGCGCCTATCCCCTGTAAGCTGAGACCTTCGGCAGTAAAAAAAAAAGAAGCTGAGCTTTTCCTTTGATCTATCCCGCTTCTCTCCCACTCCCACTCGTCCCCTCTCCTCGTCTACCGGAGCAAGCTCCTTACGCCAATTATTTCTCGGATTACACTTGCATTCAACTCCCACTCCCCTTGCAGCATCCCTACCACCCCTACCTGCAATTCATACTTTTACATAATTTTTCTGCTCTCGCCAATTTTTCTTCTTTTGAATTCTCTACTTCGTAAGGATATGCCGGTCAAAGTGCATTACCGATAATGCAATTTTTATATTTTTCAAAAAAAAATCATAGGATTTTAATTATTTTCTATTTTTTTTTACTGTATCCAAAAATAACGCAAAAAAATAATTTCACTGATTCTCCTTTTCGTATACACTCTCCATGTATCTGCTGTATGTATAGGATCCATATATTGGCCACCCCACTGCGATACACAATTACGAGATGACTTACAGGTCCCTTTGATGTTCTCCACTTGTACAGGGGGTTTCAGGAACATAGTCACAGTTTAGCTATAGCAAATATATATATATATATATATATATATATATCGGTCTTTATAATGACGTCACACGTGCCAGGGTTTAACACGATCACCTACATTGCTTCCGTCTCCTCTTACCCCCCCGCGCGGCCTATTACCTTTTTACCCATGGAGACGGCGTTGCTTGTCGTAGCTTTTGATTTTGTCGCAAAGCCGTCCCGGAAGCCTCTTGGCTGCGGCCGCCATTGTTGCCATATTAAGAGAGCTTCAGCTTAATACTGCCAATCGATCGGTTCTATTGGTACCACCTACCAAATTCTATTATTGTCAGGTAGTACCGTTATACTAAGCACGGCATCCACCAGTTGGCAGCACTGTTCGATAAAAAAATGAAAATTTCAAATTTTCATCCCTTAAGTCAACAGCTGCCATATACTACCATGGTAGCATGCTGGTACCATGGGTACGATAGTGGTACCGAATATTGAGAAAGAAGGGGGTGAACTGTCGCCATACTTTTTTTTTTTTGGCAACCGTCCAAAAACTCGGTGGTCACGATGCGCCGGACAATTCCCGAAAATTCATGAGATAAAATTTCACGTGAAACACGGTACGCTATATGTGGTACGTGGAGTTGATATAGGGGGTGGAATTTATTGGATGCGGCTAGAGGAGCACACTTTGGATGCTGGGATAAAATCGGATAACGGTTTTACGAATTATTTTCTTATCTTACTCTTTTTTATACTATATACAGTAAAAAAACGTTTTTTTTTTTTTTCATTAACGATATTTTTATTCTCCTCATTGGTCATATAAGGACACTCTATAGACAGATCGGTACAATCTTTCCAGAAGTAAAATCCTGATAATCCGGAACACAGATTGGATTGAACGTAGAGGCGAAAGAAAATTGCAACCTTCCCTGGTCGGATGGAGATGATAAAATTGCCTCGAGATGATGGGGTAGGTGTTAGCACTTTAAGCCGGATAAAAGGTTCAGGATCGGACGGAGAAAGTATTTCCCATTTCTTCGTAATTGAAAAACCTGTTTAATCTGACTGATTATTTATTTATTTATTTAATTCCCTACTACAGTCCAAAGTAACCATAAGCTGCATTATCAATGAACCAATCGACCCGTCAATGCATTCCACCTTATCAATCTCATAAAAAATTTCCAATCGATATCCCTGCACATTACACAATCATTCGAACGAAAACCCAACCAGAAGATAACGGGATTAAAGTTCGATCCTGTTGATGAAAATTAAAAAAAAATTTCAAAATCCCATTTCCATCTTTTTCTCTTTGTCCCTTCCCCCCCTGCCCCACTTCAACCCCTATCTACCCTTTTCTCGATATCAATGACACAGAAAGAGTTGGTATCAATTTAAAATACGTCCATTGGATACTAACGGGCTGTGATTATTTTAATCCAAGGGATAGGCGGGTCCGGTGGGACGGTGAGATGCTGCGCCAGAAGGAGAAGGAGGTGGACCAGGTCGGAGTACGGTCAGAGAGAGGATAGAGAGACCAGGACAGGGCAGGGACTTGTAATTTGTTTCGAGATCGTATCATCAAAGTGGCTCTTCGTCCTCGTCGAGGGGACACTCGAGCGCATGGTAACGGGTATGGAGGAACGGGAATTGGACGCAGGAGTAGGGAGTAGGAAGTTGAGACGAGAGTGAGTAGAGTCCGAGGAAGGACAAGAAGTAGGAGGAGAATACGAAGCTGGTCAGTTCGAAATGGAGGTTGAGATGGCAGTGAAGGTAGTGAAGGTTCCAGGAGTAGGAGGAGTGCCTAAGACCATCTCAATCTGTCCACTCGGCGAGTCGCTTTAGCGACTTTGCTCCTCGTAATCACTTAGCCAGAGGATGGGATTGGTTGGTTGTCATCCCTTTATCTCCCTGCAGGAGTTATAACGTGGCTTTTCTCACCGTGGGCTACCATCCACGACGTACCCCCGTACGCGTAGCCATTATGCAAAGTCTCTTATCTGTAATGAAAAAAAGAAAAAAAAAAATGAAAAACTCAAAATTTCATCTTCGTTCACAATTTGAGGTACCAGACGATATCACGAAGACACGTATCAACTCTTATCCCCTTACTCTGACACCGGACCCAACAAACCTGGTACTGATCAGCTCATCCTGTAACCTCTGCTTCTCGGATCCTTCCACCATCCTGACCAGCTGGTATCGCGTATCGCTACGTGGGATCGGGGTAAGCCAGTAGCCTGTTCCCTCTTCCATGTTACCTCTTCACATTGCCCCGAAGCGGCAGCAGGAGCAGCAGCAGCAGCAGCACACTCGATGCGCACAATTAATATCGAGCCGTATCTCCGATCTCTCATTATTACCCAGTGCCGGAGTGTGTAGGTGTAGCTATGGTGTAGCTACACGAGGAAGATATGCGCTCCAGGGTGGTGGTGCAGCTACCGTAGACCCCAGGACACCACCGTCGGCCATGCATCACCCTAACGAGCCGAGGATCGCGTGCCGATCTGTATTAAGGATTTATAATCCTTGGGAGGCGAAGGGGACGCTAATGTCCAAGGAGGACTCGGCTGGTCAGGATCACCAGTTGGGTAGACCTCTATGATTCCCGGCTACCGGTGATCGTCCTCAGGAGGTACGGTATCATGGAGTCACTTTAGGGTTAGGTCCTTCTCACCATGGTCCCGTACCTCTGACTCCTCATCGGTACCAAAAATAATTTTTTAGGACCATCCAACTTTGGGTCAACGTCTAGACGTCTCACGGCAGGTTATCCCTGGACACGTCTGTCCTCTTCCGTAGACAGGGTCGCGTCCAACCGGACACCACGTGTGGCATTCCACCCTAAACACATATTAATTAGCCACCAGCAGACAGGAAGACATAACTCCTTCGGTGATGGGTCAGGCGAGGTGGGTCCTGGCAGGACCCTGTCCTGAAGGTTCCGAGTGTCGTGTTACGTCCCTCAGCCTTGGACCCTTAGGGGCCCACGGGTGGGCCCTGCGGTAGCGTCTACGTGGGTTAAGAAACCGAGTCCGACACTCCTGCCGCATTAATAACACTGGTAGCTGCTCATATGTTAAACGTCCACCCGTTACCTTCTGGATGCCGGTGCTACCCGGTCCTGACTACCTACAGCGTCGAGGAATACTTCCTACGATTGCCTACGAATTCTACAACTCCTAATTATCGTGATTGACCTGATAACGATATTTCCCTGGTATTATACTGTGGTCTGATGTAGATCCTCCTCCTGGCACGAAATACTATACTTACCGCCAGCTCGTTGTATACCCTGTATTAAGTATATATTTTTTTATCCTATGTGTAATTTCAAATTTTTTTTTTATATTTGTTTCAGGTATCACTACCCGGAGGCGGCTTGCAGACTACCCCCAAGAAATTATTCGTCGAAGTCACCCCTCGCATGAGCACCGCTGTCCGATCTCGGTATCACGTCGTTCTCGACTCCAACCCTTTCTGTAAATACGTCATATGCGTCTGGAGCTCACACGGAACATCCTCATGCCTCTCACGTACTGCCACTAAATTACGAATCGTCGTCCTCATCGTCGTCGTCCTCGTCGCCGACTTTCACGTTGTCGTCGTCGACCCTATAGCGTTCGACTTAGCTTATTCCTCTGAACTCAAAATTACGGCACGCGATTCCATCGAGATATTCACCCGCTGTCAGAGTTATGCTCGGGGAAGATCCTGTTAACGGGATTACCAATGGTCTCTAGACTCCACGATGGGTCCAGTAGTGTGGCAAAAAATGAGATAGATGAAAGAAGAAAAAAAAAAAGAATTTTGAAAAAAAAATTTATCACCTGTGCCGTACACGTACGAGACGAACTTTGTAAATATTTCAATATACAATTATATATACATATTATATATAGTATAAATAATTTAGAGAATGTTGGACGATAAGGATTATTCTGATTATCATAATCGTGGAAGTTTATCGGTCTTCGATAATTATAGATTCTTATTATTATTATTATTATTATTATTGTACAATTAAGAAATCCGTTGATCACTCCTCTAGCATTTACGATACGTTTTTGTAGTGCTGTGCGCGCGAATGACGCGAATGAATTGCGAGGCGGCATGTCTGGCGGTCACGTGAAAAAAAAAACGCACATGTTCTTTTTTATTTTTCAAATCTTTTATCTCTACCAGTTATACGCACGCTTCCGAAATGATTGATGAACGGGGTAACGAGGCGGGAAAATATCGGATTTGTTTGTACCGTCAGGTATCTTGGGAAGGATTGCGATAAATGTGGGAAGGAGGAAAAGAAAAGGGAGATGTAAAAGAAAAATAAATAAAGGACCTCCGTGAATGTGAACCTGGTGCTTCTGCAAGCGCACCTGACTCGTTCCGTCGAGTGCGTTATCCTTGCGCCTGAGCCGTTGTGCCGCATCCCTGAGAAAACCAGTATGGGCCCATCTCGTTACTTATTCCAGGAGTGCGTGCACGTACAGGGTGAAAAGTGTGCGTGGATGGCAGAAGGATGCGTGAGTTTGGTCGTAAGCGCGTACAATGCTTCGGTAAGATAGCGTGTGGCGCAGCGTGAAACTCATTCATGAACACCCACGCGTAGGACCCGACCGACTACGGGACTGACTTCTATTAGTCCCGTCGGGACGCAGTCGGGAGACTAAATGACGAAAATGATTATTCCGATGTTAAATTTCGACAAGGGGTATACGGGAGTAACGTGTCTTTTCTAGATAATTGAATTTTAACATTGAAAACATAATGCAGAAATGGGTATGGAAAGCGTGAATATTTTTGTCCCACCTGAGTTTACTCGCGAAATCCTGTAGAGGCGCTGCTCTACGTGTCCGCTTAGTCTATGGGGGTTTGACGATTTTGAATAACTTTGAGAACTGTCAGGTACTACTTGACGTTAATACGATACGGTGTATAGATGCTGGAGCGGATAAAGAGAAGTGTGGAAGGTAAGAAGGAAAAAGGTATCAAAATGGCACGCCCACGTGTGATCTTGAGTATAAATAAAAGCATATTATTTCTCGGACTCTCCAGGGGCGAGCAACTGCATTAAACGTGGAGCTCGAGTTAGCGGCTCTCTGGTAGTCGGCGAAGCTTAGGCGTGAACGCTCCATAAATAACTAATTGTTGCGGCTGAATTGCGTTCATAAAGCGACCGATATCGCGGACCTCCGGAGCACTGGGAGTTCGAAGATATAAATAACAAGAACAGGTCTCTCGCACTTAGGACTGTAATGTTTGGTACCTACAGCACGTCTCACTGTATCATGTGAAATCCGATAAATTTTGAAAAAAAATATATAATTTCCAAAATATATTAACGACGTAATTTCTTATGAAAATTCAAGAAATTTGAAAAAAAAAAATAACGATGGCGTTCATCGTCACACAACTCGCGTTACTCCTACAGCCGCACGCAATAAATATTCCAACGACGTTAATAATTCAAAATTCAGCCAAAAAAAGAGAACCGACAAGGCGTTACCGTAAATTTTGCGAATATGACAAGGCCCGGCACTCGTCTAGGGTAAATAATTTAAAGGAAGCGGCGCGTACCTGAAGAACCGTGACCGTCGGCCATGCGTGCGCGCATGCGTGGATGCGTGATGAACGTGTATGTAGGTGCGTCAGGTGAATAAATTGTCCGAAGAATAAACGGTGGATGTAGTTAATAAGCCAGTGTGTTGTCTTTCTGATTTATGCTCCATACAGCCTCCTCTCCCACCAAGTACGAGTATTCAAGTCCCCTCCAAACGTACTATAACCTACACCAAGACCAGGTGCACACTTCACGAAGTGGCAGGATACTAAAACCTCACAAGACCATCATCGGTAGCCACACCGAAATATTAGCATTTCGTCTGGCACTAAAAATGATCAAAACCAAAAACCATCCTAAGACTCAAAGTACGCGTATTTCCAAAATTTATTTCCCCCTCCATACTTTCTTCCTTCGTCCTTCTACCTTCCTATACCAATCCCTACCAGCAATACCACCCAATAGCGGATAAAGCACAAGCGTGTCAGATACAGCGACGATAGTCGTCCGATGTGGATGAGGCGATAGGCTGTCGATAATTGCTTAATTGACTCAGCCACGATGGTAAATACCGATACGACACAGGAATGGTAAGTGTAACACTGGCGTATCTATGGCCCCGGGTAGAATAAGCCGAAGAGAGGCACAACTGACGTATCTTTTTTTTCTCCAAGAGAGAACTTCTCTTGATCTTTAAGAAAGGCGTGGAGAAAGAGAGAGGTAATACGTGGTCCATGATCTACTGTACTGAACAGAACCAAGAAGAGGAACCTGAACAAGTACAGCTGAGAGGTAAGGAGAGAAGGAGAGAGAGAGAGAGAGAGAGAGAGATAGGACCTGGCAAGATATTAGAGATGTGAGATAGCTTTATTAAACGAGAGGTGATGCCAGCACGAGACACCTCGCCGGTTGCTTTGATCATCCGCCATGAAATTTTTGTCTCCTTTCAAGATACAGACCCGTACGATTGTTCGAAAATTGTAAACAAAACTTGCATAGATACAAAGGGTAACTATAAAACGGGGATTATTGAAAAATTAAATATTGAGGGTTCATATCAGATCGAATTTCACTATAGTGTATGTTGTATAGAGTATATGGTATAGTGTCAAAGTATGGAACGTGGAAAGAAAAAAAAAATATATATATATAAAATAACTGTATCGGTTCAATTTGAAATGCCAAACCACATATATACAGGATGATTCTAAGAAGCCGTGAGCCACGCTCAGCCGCGTGTCCAGTTGGTACTTGAGAGAGATGAATCCTGAGATACGAACACCTAGGTGTCTGTACCCTGTGCCGGTTCGTGCCTCGCATATCGTCGAACGGTCTTCCTCACGATCCGGCATGGTGTCTGAAGCTACGAATTGTACCAGGTTCTTCCTAGGCTCGTGGGCTGACAGGCCGCCCGTCATTACACGATGACTCAACAATCATCTGGGAGAGCTGGGCTGCTCAGAGCCAGAATAGCTTGAAATGAACTCGCCACCCACTATCTAAAAGAAGCAGCATCGTGGTGTACATACATACAGAGTGATTCAGGTAAGACGCACGTTTGTGGTTTGCGGTGAATTTTATTCGATGACTATTGAAAGTTTTTTTATTGAGCATCGATCGCGCATATTATTATTGTTCTTTTAACTTTCGGTGGCAAATAAAAAATTAGCTTTGCCGTTTCAATTAATATGAAAAAAAGTTAAATGCAAACGTCGTAGAGTGAGAAGAAAGAATAGGGATGAATATCGTCAAATATCCAAGAAACCTGTACACGGTAGATAAACGGTATTACAATACTTCTTCCTTTTCTATTACAAGTTGCAACTCTACATGATCCATTTTGGACTCTATGGGATCCTCGACAAAGATCTCGGAGTCTACGGAGGTCTTTGGAATTCGGAGTGCTTCTGAGCGTAGCCTGCACAGCAGTCTTCGCATCTTTACGCGCTTCTGGTCGCAGCCTTAGCATCCTTACGTGCTCCGGTTAATAAATATTATTGGATCCTGATTTACTTTCAAAATTTATTCAAAATATAAAATTGAGGCTCAATCAAAATCTCGGAGAATATACGGAGTAGATAAAAACTAAATTGAAATGGTAGAATATCGAAAATAAATTACGTTCAAATTGAAATATTAATAAATTAGGTGTTTGGAAGATTAAAATTATTAATTAAATTAATAAAGTGAAATATTAACACTTAGAAATCGGAAATTCTGGCCAAGAATATTTAGAAGTATTGGAAGTTGCCCAAAATTGTGTGCGCGCAAATTCGTCGCGCAGGACTCGGTGAACCGGAGCAGGCGGATGGTGGGGGGAGCACTTAAGGCAGTGCCCGGACTCCGAGCGCTCATTCTTCCTCGAGCCGGTCTCCTATACTGGTCTCTTGGAATCATTTCGAAACTTCTTCCATTTTTATATTCATTTCTTCTTTACTTCCTTATTTCTTTGTCTCTCATTCTTCACTTTCTTATTTATCTCTTTTCTCATTTCTTCTCCACTTTTATAACTCCATTCATTACTTTTCTACTTCTTCATTTCTATATTCATTTCATTCTTATTATCTTATTCTCACTTCTTTATTTCTATATCCATTCACAACCTTCTTCGTATTCTTTATTTATTTTTTCTTTACTTCCTTATTTCTGTTTATTTCATTTTTTACTTTCTCACTTATCTCTTTCCTTGTTTATTCTCTAGTTTTATAACTCTATTACTTAGTTTTCTACATTTTGACTTGATTATTTCTATCTTCCTTTCTAACTTCTCGTTTCACTCTGTTCCCTCTCACTTTCTATTGTGCTTGTCTTACACTTCCTATTCCTTTGGTCGGGTCGAGCA
>JARQTC010000114.1:27430-45460 GCA_030142495.1 Cephus runcator | reverse complement strand
AAAGACACCTCGGTTTCCGGTGTCCGGTGTCTCTATATCTTATCGGTAAGGCTCCTGTAGTCATCATAACTCGCGTTGTAACTCTATAAAGTGTTGCTAGGAAAGAAATAAAAACGCGCGCATTCGCTTTACGTTCATCTCACTTTTTCTCATGCGCTACTACGCAACGGCGGCGATGCTCACTCGTAAAACAAAGTAAGCACGAACGCCTTGATTCCACTCTCAACGGCTAAATACACGCACACCGAGTGACCGCGCGATCACCTTCATATTCCTCCCGCTATACTTGTTTATATGCTGCTTTACAACTATTCTCGGTATGAAAGAGTATCACATAGACCAAATCATTTTTGAAGTATCGTATATTGTTGTAGCCCCGTAACCTTTGTGTGTCTCTCGTTATATTGCTGTCTCATGGTTACTCGAATCTCTATATACGAAAAATTATTTCCCCTGCTGGACATCATATTCCATATCAGGTGGTAATAAATGAAACGTATTTATACCACGAAAAAAATGGTAACACGAATAAAATGTGGTTCATGATGGCCTTCTACCATAACACAGTATCTATGTAGTACGCGCGACAAAATTTTTACTGCAGTATGAAAACCTTTGATATTCGATGCATTCATGAAAGTAATTCGTCGCAAAGCATTTCGAATGACCGTTAGAGATTAATGAAATGTACTTACCACCGTTTTCTTCCTGCATTATCGCGATTTCTGACACGTGACACTCACTTTCGCTGCTCACATCTCGGTGAAAACTGAAGAACAATCGAGACGGTTACAAGAACTAGACGGAGCCATGGTAGAAGTAGACCGTCGCAGAGGACCAATAAGCTGCCGCGTAATTTGTCTAGCCAATGAGCCTCCCAGTCTTGGCGTCTCGTTTCCATAGACACCGTGACATACAGTCTTCGGTATAGTTCACTGTTATACAAAATGGTGGAATCTTCGGGCTGCGCAGAAGTGGTCAAAAATGTGTCCATGAACTGAACATACTTTGTCTATTTCGACTATTGGGGCGGCTTGTGACGATGCGCACTTACCTGATTGGCCGAATATATTTTCGTACTCATAACTATCGAATGAAGTTAATGTAACCCGTAAAATTTCTGCAGACAGATGGGAATTGGCATATATTGCGCATGATAATACTGTCATGCTAGTCACATGAAATAGGCTTCATAGTTCCCGATACTCATACAAGCAGCTCTCGCAACAATGAATTTTGTTATAATAACAATCGTCTGCAGTTGCACTGACCATATATTATTAGTATGAGTAACTTAAAAAATAAAGTTGAGGTCGTATTTAACTACAAATTTTGTAGTTGCCTCAACCATCTTTTTTCTCTGTGTGCAGTCACGTTAACAAAGAAATAAGTTGAAGTAATTATAAAAACAATTGTGTAGACCATTATTATATAGCTGTCACTTAATAGTTATCAAAACTATCCCGATTTCTCTGAGTGTACTCAATAGTAATTTTTACAAATATTCTTTATGTAAAATTCACTCGTTGCAACCTCATTTATCGCCAAATCATATTTACTGTTAAATTAATAAAATTATACAAATCACTCATATTACTCTAATATTTACAGCATTTTTTTCCGCGTAGAAATTTTCCAAAAATAAGAGTTCTGAACGGGAATCGAACCCGATACCAGCAAACTGCCAAGTCAGGGCTTTAACCATTGTTGCATCGAACCCACTGTCTTTCCTGATAGGTGCTGTTTATTTATTTTTTTGCTACATATACATATATTCTTAGGCGGACCCCCTTCAGCTTGTAACTCCACGTTACCATGTTTATACTAACGTGGTATAGTAACTAATGTACTAATTATATATTGCCAATATTTATGTTCCAGAGATTTTGTGCAATCAACAAAATATACGTGGCACCATTTGAACAAATATTCAAGGACTCTTATGATACGATACACCGACTTGATACAAATAAATTAAGAAATGTATCCAAATTCTTCGCACATCTATTATTCACCGATTCAATATCGTGGGAAGTTTTATCTTGCGTAAAATTAAACGAGGAGGATACTACGAGCTCAAGCCGAATATTTATAAAAATATTATTCCAAGAACTTTCCGAATATCTTGGGCTTTCAAAATTGAATCAACGTGTTAAGGATCCGTAAGTAACATTGTAAATCATATAATATACCACATTTAGCAGTCTTGCATGGATGATCATTGATATTAGGTTTCATGATTTGTTATTTAAATTGAGTTTCTTAAGGTGCTATTCTGGTTTAAAAGCGGGAAAATTGGACAATATTTAAGATTTGTTTGTTTGTTTGAATAAAACAAATGATTATTTCAATTTCTTTAGGTTCATTTGGGAACTTATTAAATGTACAACATAGTAATGACAATAGAACTCCGATTATCTGAATCCCCGGTTGATTCGAATTATAAACGTTATTCATTGTTCCGGCTAGTACAATTCCAGTGTACTGCACACGAACTCATGTATTTTGACAAATTTAAACTCGTGACGGTTCAAGCGCTGAGGTAATGACCGTATTTCAAAATCAGACATGTCTCGCGCTTCGCCTAATCGCGCGGTCTCGTCGCTCACGGGAGGTGCCGAGGCGCTGGACGACGCACGGTTCAACCCCTCCCCTGACAAGCCGATTCCGGTTAACTCTTTAAAGCATACATTTTTCTAATAATAGGATTTTTAAACAATTTGGTATACACGGGATTTTGGGGTTGCTGATTACGAATCTGTTATCAGATTTTCAAAATTCAAAATAGCGGATTCAATATGGCGGCCGCTGAAATTTGAAAAGTATGGAATGTATACCACGGATTCGTAATCAGCAACCGCAAGAACCCCTAGATACACATGAGATTTTCATCGTTTTTTGATTTTGAGTCCGCCATATTGGATCCGCGATTTTGAATTCCTGAATTTCGAGTTCAGATTTGTAATCAGCGACCCCGAAATCCTCTAAGGACTAAATCTCGAACAAATATTCATAATCGCATCGTAGAGAACACATTTTTTGTGAAGAAAGAAACTGATTTCCACGATTTATTTATTTATAACTTAATGTTAATGAACAATAAAAGCTGGTTGCATTTTTTTCTGAACTCGTTGATATGTTGAGGACCTTGTTATTGTAGATCAAAACTCGCATTCTCAATGAAGCATAATTTTTAATAGCTAAAAACGATGGGGGGGGGGGGGGGCTAAAATTGAGTCACCATGCTTCAAAGGGTTAATTGGAGTTCTACTGTAGCATTTTTTTTAATAGTATAGCCTGAGGTAAAATTGGCGCTTCCGTGAAATTATACCTCGGTGGCGCAGGCAATTTCAGGTAGTAGGCTCATCTAGGTTTCTCCTTCCGTAAAATTGCACAATTATGTAATGGTCTATCCCCAATTTCTTCGATTCCGTTTAGTCACTCACAGGACAGGTTTGTGCGCAAGCGCAATTTGAAAAAGTTATGTTATTGATAGGTTCTACTGCAGTTTATATATTCTCTTTTATGATGCGCATATATTGACATATGACACTCCTGACCAGGTTTAGCTTTGTCGATATATGCCATCACGACACTCAAATGATTAAAGGGTCGAATTAAAAGCTCTGCTGGCTACATACAGAAGTTGCATGTGGTACGCTCGTTGTAACCTCGCGAATTCATTGTATAAAATACTCTCGAGAATACTATTGGTTTGTTAACCATTTTTGTGGTAAATACTTTTGACGAATTGATTGTGTATGCGCGGAATACTCTACTGGTTTTGGTGTACTGTAGCGCAGTGAGAAGTCTATTCACGAGTAATTACTTCAGTACTTTCAACGGATGAAGACTCTCGTCGCCTGAACACGCTCATAGCGCCCCCACTGCTGAACTTAGTGCGTCAATTATTAGACGTGTTCAGACGCCCATAGCACCGAAAGTGTTAAACATCGAGAACAGAAGATCATATTGCACTAAAAATTATATGACAAAATTCACACTTTTCAGGGTTTTCTGAGCGGTGTTGTTTTGCATATGGTAGTTGTTCTGGCTTAGCCGGTAGTTCTAATACAGATTTGTATGCCGCAGTTTATACTGTTACCAACGAAGACGTAATTTATGATGGATTATTACAAAAAAAAAAGTGTGTGTGTAGGCACTCACGTTAGAAATGAAACTTTGCTACTTAATTGATTATTATCTGCGACAATTAGGTAACATTTGTTGAAAATAATGTGCGAGAGAATGAGATGAATGTAGTAAGAGTAAAAAAGAGAGTGAGACAATAGTAGGTTATACTGCATATGATATTAATACCAAGTCAATGAAAAAATTTCTTTTTTCGTTTTATTTTCTGCCGTTTTTCTTTTCTGCCGATACTCTCGATACTTATCAGCATTTGTTTTCGGCATGGTTGAACAATAACTTTATAATATTTAAATGTAAGAATAAGAAAAATGTAACTCCGACACACACGACGTAGTAAACGTATACAGCACAGCACGCTGATGCCTTTTCCCAACGCTTGATTACACACACACATACATCCATACATTAGTACAAACGCATGTATAGTCTATAGTGTTTAGATCTAAGCAAGCGTTATACTATTGTATGTATGACATAGGGCCTCAGCTTTCGCATGCTTAAAGAAAAGAGTGGAGAGGACACGAAGCATCGCACGAAGAGGAAACTAAGAGAATAGGGCATACTGTGTAAAACTGTGTTCTATTTCATTTTCTCGTTCGCTATACATGAGCTCCTATCTTATTAGTGTCGCTTTTTCGTTTCATAATTTTCAATTCACAGTCTCGCTAAGGAAGTTTCATTTCAATAATATCCTATTGCCCTAAACGCTTTTTTTCTCTCTCATATATGCGCAGAGAATAGAGCGCACAGGACAGAATGTAATGCCTTATAGCTCTCACGCCTGGGTCCTCGTGCTTGCCGTGTGCACATGTATGAAATGTAGGAGTGGGGACGCTACGAACCATAGCACAAAGAAGAGGCGGAGTACAGGGAAACTATATAGAGGCGTGTTTCGTCTCATTTTCTCGCACGCTAAGCCCTATATCTATATCGTTTGTCTCTTTTTACTGACGCTTTTTCGTTTCATAGTTTTCAATTCCCACCGTGTCATAAGAAGTTTCACTTTAAAAATAATATTTCGTCGCATTAATTATGCTCAAGGAACTGATTTCCCATAGTTTACTATTCTTACTGTAGTTATAAGGCTTTAAAGACCTCGATTATGTGATTAAGGGATTCAGATGTTTCGCGATTTTAAAGGATTAGGAACCACGAGGCTTTTTAAGGGGGTTTGTGCACTGGGCAGGCGTCTTGATTTTAAAAATTAAATTATCTTACTATATTGTCCTATAAATTACATGCTAGAAAGTCACTTAACTGCTATCTCATTCTCTCACACACTCTTATAATTGTGCACAGTTTTTTTTTTATTGTACCGCAAGTGATAAGAAGTGTAGTTGTTTAACTTTTCCCTGTACTAGGTTCTAGGAATGGGAAAGAGATAGTTGGAACTATAATACAGCAAATTGCACAATGCGTCCGGAGACTATAGTCCAGCTGAAGGTAGGGATGATAATGATTCAGGACCCATAGATGATCACAATGATCCCCGTTTGCTGAACCTATTACCTTTAGGAAGGTTTTGACTCAGACAGCTCCTAATTACAATGACGTTGGGAACTGAGTCTTTTTAGGTGGGTGTTAGTAACATGTTTTTAGTCGATTTCTGACAGCACTGGCACAATAACTTTGCTGCAGAAGATCTACAAGGATAGCAGGTTTCCTGATACACAGATGAGACAATGCTTCCTGAGACCAAGAATTGCTAAGGATGAGCTCCCACAGTTTTCAGCCCAATATTGTTCACTGCTTGGCCCTGGAATGCAGGATAGATTCCCTAATTAATTCTTAATGATTATGTTTCCTAAATCTTTACTATTTTTTGCCATCTTTTGGTGTATACGAATCTTAACAACGAACGAGCCGAGTCGGAATCGGAATCCGAAAACAGAGTGAATTCCTGTCGAGGAAGCCGCTGCTTATATCCTCGAAAAGAATACGTTATTTTTAGTGGGGATAACGATTTTTATTCTCCCAAGGTTTTAACGTTGCTTTTTGATTTGATATTTTGATTTATCACTTGATTTGACAATTTAATTTGACTAATTGGATTAGCGGTTTCTTCAAGTACCGGCTTACTGGTATTTCTATTGTATTAGGCAAGTGCTCACTGATAGCGCTTGGACATTTGTTTTGATTCCAGTCGCACGACTGGTGTTTGGATTCTTGGAATCTTAAAGGTAATAATCTCTAATCATGATTATCGCTGTGACTAATTTCAAGGGAATTATGTACCAAGGGAATTATGTAACATACTACAACAAATTTTGCGATATCTAATGCCTAACGGACTCATAATACTCTTCGCGCTAAAGAAACGCTTCTGCTAGACGTGAACTGTATGACGATAATGTAAAGTCAAAAAAAGCCAAAAATAAATAATATTGGACAGCACAGATCTTTCAGCTCGTCACCGATTAGCAATCCGCGAATCCTGTATTGATCGGAAATGCGTAAGGCAGGAAACTGCGACCCAACGATCTATCTCACATTATCGAAAACTCATCGCCTTCCTATTCACTCCAGATATCAGCACGAGCATAGTTTCCTAGGCACCGGATCCCTCAAGCTGTTATTATACGATACTTTATAGAAAACTAGACGAAACGATATAAAGCTGTACAAGATGAAAACACTTCTGTTCCTAGGTTCCACCACACTGTGAGTGACGCTAGCAGAGTTTCGAGATTTACATCGATGTTTTTCAAGATTGATTCACTGTCGCTAAAATATTGATACTGTAGATCGATTGTCGACTGCTTGAAAATTTGAAAAATCGATTTTTTGAGCCAGCGTTTGATTCTAGAACTGATGGCACTAGTGGTATTAAAAAAATAGTAAAATAAATTCAACTCTGTTGGTTAAATGGTTGGTAAATCCAATGAAAGTTTGCACTTTTTTAAAAATACAGAAAGTTTAGGTTACACAAGTGAACCCTAATACCACGAATCAACGGTTTATTACCCTATGAGCACATTTCTTGTTCTGTCCATTTATTGGCTGAGATCGTACCTGTTGATTTGCGTCAAAATAATATTTTGAGAATATTCTCCTTTCTTTTAAACAATGGTCTCCAGAAATTAATGTTTATATTTTATAGCACTTCCATATTTTCAAACTAATACAAATGTTGTCTATATCGTCAACTTTGCGTCGATATATTACCAACGCGATTTGATTGATACGATTTTTTGAAAATCGATCTTTTATTATTTGATTTATTCGAGAAACGATTCTCAGTTATCCGATACGATTCGATTCGACAGATTGATTTTTTCTCAGAACCATGAAACCCTACATGCTATTAATTTCAAAAATCGGGAACCTTTTAGAGAGGCACGCTGTAATATATTCCCTAGTCCAATTAGATTCGTGAGAACATCGGCTTCGTCAGAGCGTTTGCGATCTTCAATTGCTTTGATGACCCCGATGAAGTAGATTCTGGCATCTTTGGTGGTTGTGGTAGCTGTAGTGATCTTTTTGAAAAGTGCAAATCTCATTCATCTTTACTCCCTCGACGGACGGCTCCAGCCCCAAGATTGTCCTGTGTATTTGGTGGCTTTCTAGAGTGTGTACTCCATCCTGATGTTTTCTTCGTCTTACCAGCGCGGTCTGCCACGCTCGTAGGCGGCACTCTCGGGTCCAGCAGCAATCAAATTTTTAATAGATTCTTTTTTTACGTTTACAGATTTCAAAACATGACAAAAACATCATTATGAAGAAAATAAAAAGATTTATAAAATAAGTCAGTCCAACGCCACGGAACCTCTTCACAACGCATAGTGCCAAACGATGTAACCGGAAATTCGCTAATTTTGTCTTTCTTGTGACGTGCATCTAAAATTCCACGTCACAGTATCTTTTGTGAATCTCTTCTACACAAATTATTTAAAACTATAATTTTTTTAAAATTACGATAAATGTATGTGCAACTCAAGTATTTTTGGCTGCACATTAAAATCAAGCAGATATTTTGATAAATATGCCATTATCCATATGTGACTGGGCCTCGGAAGTCCCTGAAATGTATGCTAGGGTTCAATGGAAAAAAAACCTGAATGAATTCTAATAATTTTTTACAAATTTGTTAATAATGGTAATAATTATAGTCTTTATCATGCTAATATGTGGAATATGAACGAATCATAGAGCAGGGTATTTTCAAACCAAAATAAACACTTACGTGTAAAAAACTGCGCCAAGTACAGGAATGCTGTGAATTCCTCTAACAAAAAGTATTGAACTCATACATAACATCGTATGTACATAATTCGTACATAATTCACTATATGTCTGCTTATTATATAATCTAGTACTGGCCCATAATTTTAATTGTATTTTTAAAATTTCCTATAACGTTTTCGCTACTTTTACATTACTAATGTTTCCCGTATTTAATTATGATTTAATGGTCATTTAATAAATGATAAAACGATAGGTGATTCCTTATAGAGTATTACTTGACGAAACAAGTGTATACTGAAAGGTGATAAGGAGCAGTGAAATCTCAAAAAATATAAGCGCTAAAAATCAGTTAGGAAATGAATCCTGTTTTCCAGGGAAAACCAGTGGACAGTATTTACTGAACACTGTGGGAACTCATCCTCAACAATTGATAATCTGACGTGTCGCCACTCCTTATTAATATATGGCTAGGCGATGTGTTGGATGGTAGTGACGATAGCGCTAGGTACTCTGTTATTTAGCGGTGTCCGGTAGGATTTTTTAATCAAATTCATATTTGATTGGACTTGCTAGCACGCATTGCTAGTACGCTGGTTTGGCGTATCGTCGTGCCAAGGTGGCGGCCAGCGCGCGGTTTTGAACGAATGTTTTCAATCTTTTTCGTTTGGAAGATTCTAGTCGAGTGTGCTCATACATAACATAACACAAGCCAGGAAGGATGGAAAGAATGAAAAACGTTGGTGAAATATTCATACAACGACTCACTCGTCATCCAGTCGTTCTCAGTTTTCCCTATACTCCAAATCAGCGGAGCAGATTTGATACAGCCCCTTGGAAGGTGTTTATACGTATACCATCAGCGGCGTAGCGAATTCTCCAGCGACATTAAGGGATCATCACAGTATGACCGTCCGAAAAATAGGCGATTTTCGCGATTTTTTTTTAGGTGGATGGAATAAGGTAATCGGTCTAATTTGTTTTTACAAATTCAAGCACCTATGAAGTATGCAAAATGATTTTTTTTAAGTTTCTTTATGTATTGTTTAACGTTGTTTTTATTTGTGGAAAATTGAATGGAAAAAAAATGGTGTCCCATGGTGGCCAGGATTGCGGGCACAAATTTTACCTCAAACAAAAATTTCAAATGGTTTATAAATCTGTAGGAAAGCCGCTATGCTCCTATGGAGGCTTTTTTGTTTTTAGTGAAATTTGAAAAAATGGCGTCGGTTTGAACAAAACGTATAAAATTTAGCCTTTTTTTCGACAGTTTTTCGTAAAAAAAATAGGAAGATTTCAAAAAAAATAAAAAAGCTTCCATAGCAACATAAGAAATGACGTGAAGAATGTTCTGTTAAAATTTCAAATGGATAGCTTGAAAATTCTTCCTTTGAGAGTGGCCACCGTTTTGAAAAACACCATTCCGAGAAAAACGCGTTTAAAGTTCGGAGTGCGCCAGGTCTCACCCTCCAATACCTTTTTCTAAGAAAGGCTGTAGCGACCGAAACAATTCGAATTTCGACATAAAAATTGGACAGAGTGTTTATAACCGTGTATACTATCGGATAATGCAAAAAAATCGATTTTTTGAAAATTTTACACTGTGATGATCCCTTAACGGTCAATAGAGTCGTGACATTTTCTTCATCATTAGTAGTCACGTCGTACACCGATTTACCTTTTTCCGCTAGTACGAGACTACCCTTTGATGAAAGATAGACTGCTGTTACATCCATATTAAATACTCGTCGAGGGTTTTGAAATATTTTATCGGCAAGAGAAAAACTTTCTCAGCGAGCTGATCTCTTTGATCTGCGAACCAAATTCGAATACGATCTTCGTTAAAAATAGCTCTAGGTTTGCAAAGGTGTTCGGCATTTGAGAAAAGCTTTGAATAACTTCCTTCCAGGTATGTTTTTTTTGAATGGGTCAGGCAGTTTCTCCGTGTCCACTAGTTGTTTTATCGAATATAGCAAACAGTCGTTATTGAGAGGGGACCCAATTTCAATTGTCGCCAAAAGCCATTTTACCAATCTTGTTTTCAACGTCGCATCCAAGCACGGCCTCTTGTTCGACTTGCCCTGAGGTTTCTGGTGCTTTCCCATACAGTTTATTTCGCAAAGTAATTTGTGGAACTTTATACAAGTTGCTCGTACATCTCTTATCGCTTGCAGCGCCTTTGTCACGTCCTTTTCATAATAATCAATAAAAAATGTTCTCTTTAACGGACTTTTCTTTATCGCGTCTACTTTCGCATTTTTTCTCATTCGTTTCATATAAAAATAATAATTAATTTAGAATGTATAAAAAATTATAATTATCTATTATGAATATTGTTACATAATATATACAATAAAATATTATGAATATGGCGACTGAGGAGAGTCTACCTTTGATTCGCTCTTAAAACTAATTTTGATTTCTCGTCTCTGTAGGTGATATATCTGTGTAGTTATATGTTCAGTGATTTTGTAAAGTGGACTTGTTACGTTGATGTAATTATCTGTAGGCTTTGAATCCTTTTTAGCCGACTTTTGTGCTCGAATCATTAAGGTGTGCTCGTTGCGCTCTAGAGCAGTATTGACAGTTGTGCTGATATCGGATTTCGAACTGTTATTGCACTTTCGCTCGTGGGATGCGCTCGACTGTGCGACCCGTATTTTAATTTTGCTGAATGCAGATTTATAGCTTCAGTGTGGTGCATATTTTATATTTTGCGTGAAATTGAGTCGTATACCATTCTCATGGTCGGTTGTAGGACCGTTACATATTTCGGGTTATGAGCATCTATTCTAAGGTACGAGGATATCGACTGTACTATAGTGTACTTTTGAGGTCAGCGACCTTAAATTGAAGTTTGTGCAGATTGAGGCTAATCTTAATCGAATACCGCATGTGGTAATTGTTGCCGAGGCTACGAATCGGCTCAGTCGATCGCGTAACGCAATGGTTTATGGGTTAGCTGAGAATCCGGGCCTGTCACAGCTACGCGGCTTGGTGCACTCAAGGACGCAAACCTCGTTTCGTGAAGGTTGTTTTATCTGATGCTGCGGATGTGTTGGATATTCTTAAGAACAAGCGCCGCATTCGTGTATCTGATGTCCAAGTAATGGCGGATCTGACCCTACATCAACATGACCATCTTCGTGGATTGAGGGCGCAACTTACTGACATGCACGCTGCTGGAAACGAGAGTGCAACTACTGCAACGCTGTGCAGCGGTCTACCCGTGTTGCCTCAAAAAACTAGTGAGCGCGCGAGGCCTGCCCATGTTGTATGTATCAGAATGTGCGTGGTCTTCGGACCAAACTCAGTAGACTTCGTAATATCATCACCAGTGTAGACTTGCGTGTTATTATTTTAACCGAGACTTGATTCTCTGCAGATATCACTGATGCCGCGTTAGGTCTGCGTGTAGTAGTAGTCTTTAGGCGTGACCGTTCTTATGATATCAGTGTTAAAGCGCACGGGGGTGGTGTTCTAGTTGCAGTGCATCATTCAGTGCCTACAAGAATTGTAGTTAGCCCTGTTGCTCACATTAAGCAAATATTTGTATCCGTTAAGGTCGCCGGTTCAAATCTGCTAATAGGCGTTGTTCCCCCCCCCCCCCCCCTACCTCCACGGTCTCTCGGTCTAGAAAGTATTGTGATTCAGTTCAGCGCGTTTTATGTGATGATGGTGACACGTACTCCCTTCTTTCTGGTGACTTTAATGTCCCTCGTTTAATGGATCATAACGTAGCTTCTTGTCTTCTTCTTCTTGTCTTGTACATTGAGCGGCATTAACGGCGTCCCAGGAAGAAGTTAGGATAACAGTGGCGAAGCGAGAGTGGGGACGGCCAGCAACGACAACGTCCTTGACGATGGCTAAAGATTGGTGGAAGACAGAGAGCCCATTGGCTTGAGTGAAACGCTCTTATACGCAGGGAGCGAGCGTGTAAGCGAGACGCTCCTATACGCGCTAGAGAAACTCGGAGAGGCACCACTAACAACGAGTGAGAGGGTCTCATATGAAACCATCGCTAGAAGCGAGGAAGACGCTCTTATGCGGGATTCCTCCGATTCGTGACATAAATGGTGTCCCGTGCGAGGGAAAAAGGCTATCCCCTCTACGCTCCGGCTTGACTTGCTTCTAGGCTGTTGGCCGGCCCCACTTCGCTTCGCCATTCTTCCCCTAACTTCTCCCTGGGACGCCATTAATGCCGCTCAGTGTATCAGTCAAGAATCCAATTATGATTTGCTTGTCGAATTGGCGTCGTCTTTGAATCTTGTTCAAGTCAATTCGATTTTCAATGACTGTGGCAAGTTGCTTGACCTGCTTTTTACGGATGTGCCTTGTAGTGTGAGTTATACGCTTAATTACGTGTCGCCATTGGATGCGCCTCATCCCCCGCTTGAAATAAGTCTACAGTTTTCTTTGCATCAAAGTCATGTGGTCTCCGACGCATCATTTTTTAGGGATTACACAAAAGCTAATTATCAGGGGATGCTGGTTTATTTATCAGCTGTGAATTGGGATGCTGTATTCTCGAGTGCAGGCAATATTAGCGGTGCAACAGACCGTTTTTATGCTATTTTAATATGAGGGGATTGAAGTTTGAAGTTTGTTCCGTTAGTGACTGTGCGCTCCTCGTCTTACCCTAAGTGGGTTAGTAAGGACACGAGGGCCTGTATCTTGAACAAGCAAATTACGCATATGTTATGTAAGCGCATGAACTCATCTGAATTGTATGAGAAATTCAGGGCTCTACGCACGGCCTGCGATGTTGCTCTGCAGCGGGATCATTAAAAATATATCTCGGATTTGAAGCCTCCTTGTGGTTCCCGATGTTAAATCCTTCTGGGATTATGTTATCAATGTTAGGAAGACTGTAGGCCTTCCAACTCACATGCATTTCGGGTGGATCTAGTCAGGCAGTTCGACCGAAATTGCGAACATGTTTCGTAATTATTTTTCAGAGGTATTTGTTGCACGACGGTATTCGCGATGACGTTAGTAACTATTGCCCTATCGCAATTCAGTCCTGCATACCGAAAATTCTTGATCTGCTGGTCTCTAAATATTGACTAGATATCTTTGAGTCATTCATTATTCCCAACCAACATGGTTTTTGTAGGGAGAGCTCCACTGTCACGAATCTCGTTCTGTTTTCTCACTTGTTAGCTTCTAACATTGAGAAGGACTCTCAGATAGACGCTATCTATAGTGATTTGTCAAAAGCCTTTGACACGGTTGATCATGCGCTGCTTCTTGGCAAACTCTCTTCATTGGGAATTAGGGGAGTTTTGTCGCAGTAGATTGCCTCCTGTTTATTGCGTAGACAGCTTGTCGTTAAGGTCAGATCTGCGAGATCTGAGCCCCTAGCAGCGTTGTCGGAAGTCCCGCAGGGCTTACACCAAGATCCTCTGCTTTTTATCCTCTTTATCAACGACATAAAAGATTGTTTTATTAATTGTAAATTTCTTTTGTATGTAGTTCATGATACAAATGGACAAGATATAGCTACTATAACCGTGATGAATAAAAATAGCAACAGAATAAGGTTAAAGATGAGCGATGGTTTTTATCCGGACGTAACACTACGTTGATTTTCCTAAAAGCGAACTTTTATCTAATAGTGTATTAAATAAATTAAATCCTGATGAATACTGTTCTATTTGGAGTTTTCCTGAGTGACCTCTGACACTAGCTGATGATTTTTTCACGACCCTAAAGCATGGTGGTATATGAAACTTCATCTTTCATTTTTAGTAATATTTTTTAAAGTTTTTTTCATAGTATGTTTTTTCATAACGTTTTGTGAAATTGAAAAAGAAAAAATCGCCATGTAAAAACTATTGTATTTAAAAAATCGTGGGAAGTATTTAAAAACAAATTGTCGGACGTTATGGTTCTGTCTTTTAAATTTCGTTTTTTAATTATGAAAATTGTAATCTTCGTCTTCAAAAACTCCCTAATCATTTTTCCAACATTTTATTTCTGCCTTTTTGAGATCCTAACTCTCAATTTTGCTGCTCTTATTCATAGGGGTGTTCACATTTAATCGTACGTGGATTGCAGATAATAAAGGGAAAGCAATAGTCTATATTACGTGTCAGTGTAAATTAGACTAACTGTTTGCTGCTAAAGTCCGGCGATATTCTGAGCTACGTACTTTTACCGTTTTGGTCTTATTAGATATTCTCTACAAAAACTGTCATAATAGGGTAAAATTATAGCTACCAATAGACTGAATGAACTACTGTATTCTTTCAAAACAGCCGTTTACTTAATCTATAATATGTCTCTCGTTTCCTGTTACAAAATACTTCCGGTCAATGCGGCTATAATGTCCAAACGTATTTTGATCGTAAAGGATTAATATTGAAATAGGCACTTTTAAATATGTTTATCGTAATATTTGTTCAAAGAATAACAATAATATCTATATAGTTTTTTAATGTAAACAAATATTACGTATTACAGGACTTTACAAGAAGCATTTGAAGGCCTGTTCCCGAGAGATAATCCGAAGAACACAAGATTTGCTATAAACTTTTTCACGTCCATCGGTTTGGGAGGCCTTACGTAAGTTGTTAATATTTGCCTATCTATTTTCCGGAGTTGTTATTTGTTGCCCGAGAGAACATTGCACGGGGATTGCGGTCTAGTTAATCAGTTATTATTGCTCATCATTTTACACATCCGATGAATATATCAATAGTTTCTTTCTATGTATAACTATTCAGGAGATATTTGATTTGAAACATAAGTATTAAAAGATGTTTTAACCCTTTCATTACGAATTTTATATTTTTAGTTTTTGCAATATTTTTTGTATTTACCCGCTCCGTTATTACTTTATAAGGTGATTTATTTACCTTAGTTGGTAATTCATCGATGTGTAGTTTTTGGGACATATGTGTGCTGTCGGTAGCAAAAGGGTTAAGTAAAAGTAACCTTAATCGTAAAGTCAATAGTTACAAGGCTTACGTGGCATGAATGTTATGTAAACTATATTTTTCGCGAAATTTGACCGCGTGCACTGCATGCCTGATTTCGAAAGTAAAAAAAGAAAGTCCACTAAAAGATTATATATTTTATAGAAGAAAATATAAATTAAAAGAAGATATTTGAGAAATATTAATTTTATTTTGTGTTCAAGACGTATTATGGAGTACACAGTATGATATTAATGGACTGTAGAAGAGATACCCCCACTTGCAAATGCTGTTCCCTCTATTTTTAAAAATCCCTCTGCAAGTCCTTCCATGTATTTTGCCTGCCATTGCTACTTACTACGATGAGCCTTTAAATTATTTAATTTTTCGAATCGTATAATACGATATGATTAAACTCTTTGCTGCACGATGAGACAATGGGTGTCTCATCTTCGTCCGCTTAGTTTTCAATTTTTTAAACTAATTTTATGACGTTAAATACTGAATTTTTTAGTTTTCGTACTGTCTCTAGGACTTGAACAAGTATATAGAAAATGTTGGCAATCATTAATATTTACTTGCTTTTTATAAAAGAAAATCATTTTCAACTCTCTGTGGTGAGCGCGCGCGCGCTTGTGTGTGTCTGTTTGTAGGGATGAGGAGGAGAAGAGTCTCTTTTAGAGATGCTCGAGCACATTCCCGTCGACAGCTTGGTACATCCTTACTCGTCATCTAAAACTGTCAACCTTGCAATTTTTATGTAAATAATAACAACGTTAATGTCAAAAAGAACATTAGTTTGTGGAAAAAATATTCTGGATATTGATTTTAGCTATTCAATTGAGGAAAACATCGTTAACCTTTGAGTTAGTCAAGAATTAGTTCCTCCAAAAGTTATAGGTTTTCAACCAAGGAACTTGAAAAAAAAAAAATGATTCTATTTAAAAAAGCGTTTCTTGCCGTAACATCACTATTATTAATTCTACATTTTTCTTCATATTTGTTCTACAATTCCCCCTCGAAACCATGCCACTATCATGGAAAACTTTTTTTTATATTAAATCCTTGGATCGTAAGCTATTCTAATGAATCATTTAAAATGGGACATCTTGTATATATATATTATTTCCACCGTATGGCGACTTCGCCTTTAACAAATACCTATCCTTACCATCTAATAATACAGTAACGTCCAATAAATTGAAGTGCAACACTTGAATTTTTTTACATTTCTGTGAAAGTATGACAGATTTCGAAAAACCAAAGACTTATTTTTTAGGAAATTTCCTTCCCGTTTGAATGGTAAAGGTTTTATCCCGATCGGGTACAAAATGACCGAATGGCAGGGGTTGGAGTAAAAAAGTGCATTTTGGAACTTTTTGAAAAATTCGAGATCTAGTACTTCCGGAAGGAAATTCATATTTCTAATTAGGGCACGAGAGAGAGCATCCTTTGGCATTAAAAAAACACCGTCATTGAACCCCTGTAGGATCACTCTAGGAGGAGTTACACCCCCTTGAAGTGAAAACACTTAAATGGCCATAACTTCCGAACGCGCCGGCCAATCTGGTCCAGTTTCTGCATAATATTATCTTTAATGATACTGCAGATTCTCACAAAATTATTGTTCTCGGAGATGATCCCGTGACGGAGATCTCGAGACTTCGCAAGCGCACCCGAAGGTTCCCCGCCATTTTTCATTAGGAAAGCGATGAAATAGAAGTTTCATATTTATCCACGTTGTAGCTGAGATTCCAACGATTAAAACGCGCTTTTAAACATCCAAATATGAGTTTGCTAAGGGGTTAAATTATCCGTTTGAAAAAACGCCTAAATTTTGCGAGGTCTGCTCGAGGCGCTCGGGGGACAATTCCTTGGCGCGCGTAGTAGGGTAGTAAATCTCGAGATCTCCGTCACGGGATCATCTCCGAGAACAATAATTTTGTGAGAACCTGCAGTATCATTAAAGATGATATTATGCAGAAACTGGACCAGATTGGCCGGCGCGTTCGGAAGTTATGGCCATTTAAGTGTTTTCACTTCAAGATGGTGTAACTCCTCCTTGAGTGATCCTACAGGGGTTCAATGACGGTGTTTTTTTAATGCCAAAGGATGCTCTCTCTCGTGCCCTAATTAGAAATATGAATTTCCTTCCGGAAGTACTAGATCTCGAATTGTTCAAAAAGTTCCAAAATGCACTTTTTCACTCCAACCCCTGCTATTCGGCCATTTTGTATCCAATCGGGATAAAACATTTACCATTCGAATGGGAAGGAAATTTCCTAAAAAATAAGTCTTTGATTTTTCGAAATCTGTCATACTTTCACAAACATGTAAAAAAAGTCAAGTGTTGCACTTCAATTGGACGTTACTGTATATTTCGCTTATAAATAAATTAGGAGGTGTCCCACAACACCTGTTGGAGCGCTTAGGGCTGCGTAGGTGAAGGAAATAATGAATCGAAAGTTCCTTTTCCATTTTTTGATCCGACACCTAGTTATCAAACTATTAACGATTTTATGCCGCCGCCTGTCCGAGAGTAGTATGAGTGAGCGCCCCACTGCTGATGCGTCCATGTGTTACGTCCGACACGTCTTGTTTCCGAGGAGGAAGTACGTGGAGGGCGAACTTACTTAATTTTGGGATTCTTGCCACTTTAAAATGCTTATGCACACCCAACTGCTTTCTGCTGCTTCTTTCGTTAGTGTAGATCGGTGATTAGGCTCGTCGTATGTGTATGTTGATGGAAAATTTAGGTATTTACGAAATGATTCTG
>JARQTC010000114.1:8395-18836 GCA_030142495.1 Cephus runcator | reverse complement strand
ATAGCCACTACTTTTTCCCATCTTTCTGGTAGTATATGAATTCCACGTCGGAAAAATGACACGTCTTTTGAGGCTATCCAAGAGTCGATCCATTGTTTAGCATCTTCATATGAATGGAAGTGCTGCTCAGCTAGGCCATGTGTGATCGATCGGAACAAGTGATAATTGGTAGAGGCAATGTCTGGCGAATACGGCGGGTGGAGTAGGACTTCCCATTTACGCATTTTTCAAGTAGGTTTTCACCAGTTTTCCACATGTGGCTGATCGTTGTCATGCTACAAAATCACTTTGTCGTGTCTCTGCTGATATAGCGGCCGTTTTTCTTTCAATGCTCGGCTCAAACGCATCAATTGTAGTCGATAGCGATCTCCCGTGATGGTTTCGTTCGGTTTGAGCAGCACATAATAAACTACACCTAACTGATCCCACAAAATGCAGAGCAGAAGCTTGGAACTATGGATATTCGGCTTTGCCAACGATGTTGATGCATGGCCGGGCTTACTCCACGATTCTGCTTTTGAAGCAGTTATTTACACATGAAAAGACGCCATTCGACGTCTCTCGGCATCAACTCGTACAGCACCCAATGTCCTTGCTTTTGATTCATTCCTAGTGCTTTCAAACATTTCGAAACTGTTGTGTGATCAACTTCTAATGATTCTGCAAGTTCAATTAGCGTCTGATGTAACTCTTCATCAAGTAATACCTCCAATTCTTCGTCTTCAAACTTTTTCGGCGTGGCAGAGCGTTCTTTATCTTCCATATCAAAATCATTATTATTGAAGCATCTAAATCAATCTCTGCATACTTTTTCCGACAGAGCATGGTCGCCGTAAGTCTCAACAAGAATTCTGTGTGCTTCAGTTGCAGATTTTTTTTTGAATAAAGTAGCGCAGTAAAATTCTTTGCAAGTAGTTTTTGTTTGGCACGAAATTCGACATGTTTAACACTATGAAAAAAAAATTGTTTATACTTCGGTGAAATGACATATTGAATTTTATGCTTGCTTATAGTATTTCATTATCGATGCGTTACCATCTTAAACTACATGCACGCAGTTCTGGTACCGCCGTCTGTTGGAAAATAGCGAGAACTTACTCAACATCCCAATCTTATATATACAGGGTGTTCCGAAATTACCTAACCAACGGGGTATGGCGGTGTTCGGGAGGCACCACTGATCACGAAAATGACCTTCTTTTTCTCCGGAAGGTCATAGTTTTTAAATGGGAGCAGGTCAAAGTTGACCAATCAGAGGGAGGCGTCAAGAGAAACGTAGGCACCTACGAACTCTGAGTTTTCTTCACTCGCTTTTGTTTCTCGGTGGCTTCGGGCAGGATGACGTCAGCCGAAGACATGCCTATTGGAAACAAGAAACAAACCACCGAGAAACAAAAGCGAGGGAAGAAAAGTCAGAGTTCGTAGGTGCCTACGTTTCTCTTGACGCCTCGCTTTGATTGGTCAACTTTAACCTGCTCCCATTTAAAAACTATGACCTTCCAGAGAAAAGGAAGGACATTTTCGTGATCAGTGGTGTCTCCCGAACACCGCCACATCTCGTTGGTCAGGTAATTTCGGAACACCCTGTATATTCATATTATTATAATATTAATTAATATTTTTCACGTCAATGTGGCTACAAACTAATAATGTTTTATATATTTCTTTAGTAATTTTTACTGTAAAGTCGAATGGCGTGGTCTGTGTTTTAAAACAATGTTATGCTTTTTATTTTCTCTCCTCTCTTTCCTACTCGTCATTACCAACCATAATTTTTGTATCATATTTTATCATATTTTAATAAGAATAAAAAACCGCGATTGCCAGCTTGTCCCGTTTTTGCTTGGGTATTAATGGGTCAAGGGGTTAACAATATTAATTTGGACACTGAATTTAAAATATGAATGTATGTACTCCTAAAACATCTGTTATTGTAAAAATGTTTATATCTGTTTTTACTCAGCTGCCCCGTGAAATGAAAGTGTTTACCGTTCATATTTTTAGCATTTTAAAAATGACAATGGTTTTTTTACTATATATATTTTTGTATTCGTTTTTATATTAGAGACGAACTGAGAGAACATTTGAAGTCACGTCCAAAATCAACACCCATAACGGATGTAGCTGAGGCGAATAATGAATCTATGAACGAAAATAGTTCATCGACAACGTCCGGTTCAAATTCATCTTCATCCAGTTCAGTCTCTTCAACTGATAGTTCAGGTATGTATGCATTGCGATTAATGAGTTTCTAATTTACTGCACAAGCTCGCTAATTAGACACCATGAAAACCAGTCTACCGTCTAATTACTAAATCCATCTAACTATCGGATGTGTATAGTAAAAAGAACTATTTTTGATTCAATAAACATTTAATAGTTTAATTAGTAACATAATGTTAGGAATATTATTCTAAATCATACATTGTAACGTAGCATTTCGATGCAAGTCAAAAAGTAGGTGAATTCAACTACGTCGTAGGGCTTAATGGGTTACGGAGCGTTTAGCATGGCGTTGGACTGACATTATTTTAAGAATTTGTATTTATTTTCCTGTGGGAAATGTTTCGTTTGTTTTTGAGTTCATTAAGCGGATCCGAGAGGATTAGACACCATTTTTATTGAGATGGGGCCCGAGAGAACCAACTACGGACCTGGAAAAGCGCTGTCGTGGAGAGGGCATACAGGGGTTGCAGAAGCGGCATAAAGTCGAATATCGAGAGAATAGAAATGGATGTGTTTTCAGCCTCTCGGAAACAGCACTGTAGCCAACCTAACGTAACAAGATGCCAGGATCTGTTTCATCGGGATCGTTAAAACAATTGAAGATCGCGAGCTCGCTAGCGGAGCCGATATAACAGCGCACCTGATTGGACCACGGAGTGGTATTACAGCGCGCCTTCGGGAAGTATCCTGTCTTTGGAAATTTGTAGCGTCACTCATGGTGTGCCCTAGCTGAGGGATAGACGCGTCATCATTTAGTGTATCGACTTTCGTATATTTATCGTATCGTGATCCATTGGAAGGACCTATAATCCAGGAGAGTGTTGTTCCTGTGAATAGTAGAAGCTACTGAACAACACGGAGTGACGCTCCAAGGGCATTCTGGCTATCTTTCAACTCACGAGATCAACTAATGTTTTCTGTTCGACGTACTCTTACGCGTCATCTTACGCTTTCTTGATCGCTACGGTTCCGAGGATAGCTAATCCGGTGACAAACAGAAGATCGGTCTCTCGTTTCCTTCTTTCTCTTCTTCTGGTTTTACGTCTTATCATTCAGTCCACGCCTCGCGGAATTGTCTCCTTAACACACGGGTGCGTGAGTCATTATCGTATCGTTTATTATCATATCGTTAGTTGCGTTGTTTCAGCTGAAACATTATTTGATAATGTCATTCGGATAGTATCCAAGTGCGTTCTGTACCATCTCAAACTGATTTTGATATCTGTCACTTATATTCAGTAGTATTGTTCTTATTTTTTCTATTTAAAATAAATCGGGTCCATCTATGGATTTTGGTTCCGATATTTCTTTATTGTATAAAATAATTTCAGTAGTTTTTAGAGTGAATTTCCCCAGTTTTCAGATTGTGATCCTTGTTCCCAGACCCAAGACTCCACCGCATAAGGGCTGGCCAGGATGTCCTTAGGAAACAGTGGTATAATTCTGGTTATACCTGGTGCCAAGAATTGAGTATTTTATTAATGAGCTCTCGCGATGCCATTTATTTGTGCGACACTGTAAAAAGTGGTGTTACAACATATATAATGCAGTTTTAATCAGAATTTATCAGTTGTAGCTTGTTTTTTTCCGCATTGTATATCTTGTAAATAATATGTTCTCTTAATTTGCGCAATGAAGATGGGGACTTAACAGTTTTATTATTCTCTTTGACCCATTGGATGCCAGTGTCGATGACATTAAATGTATGTACGGATTTGACGGTGTGTGCCACAAATTAGGCACATCGTTTTCTTAAACACATATTCTGTCGGCTTCGTTTCCATTGTGATTTCATCATCAGTCTTCTCTTCATTAAATTCATTATTTTCCGTAAACGATTTCTTAATGTCATCGTGGGTCGATTCAGAGATTTCAGTTCTTACCACAGTCGGCTGTATGGATTCTGATAAAGGCAAATTATCATTTGGTTCCCAATCATCTTTACCTGCATTTGCATTTGATGGTCACAACTTTTTTTTATGATGATTAGATAACTTTCTGAGGTACATTGTTCCTAGCTTTGTCTACTGTGAATATCATGTCTTCTAGATGTAATTCCTTCATTATCTTTTAAAATGTCACCTTCTCGAGTTACTACATTAAGCAATATCTTTTTGTTAATCGTTTTCACGATTTGGATTACGTTTTGATCCACAGTTTATAGTAGATAAATGCAATTTGGTGGCATAAATATAGTCTCGATGCAGTCACCATGCGAACAAACTATAGGTTGAAAACAACATGGAGTGTGACTGAAGGTTCTTATCCGGACGTAACACTAACTTAGATCGATATCTTGACAAAATCTTACACTATACTTAAGGGCCTAAACACTAACCTCCAACTACTACCTTCTAAGGAGATACCAACAGGCACGAATCCTCGGGGTAGTTTACTCGACACTACTGAAAATCTATATTCTAAAGCTCGTATTCAGAACTCGGTCTTAAGGTCACTAACAGAGTCACTATTAGTTAAACGTGACTGCGCCGAGTTGTTAGTGACCGTATTCAGAACTCGCTTTTAAGCCGCTTTTAACTAAACATGCGCTAACAGAGAGCAGCGTGTTGTAACATGTACTTTCAACCGCGTTTGGAGTTATTCGGGAAGACTCGGACATATTCGATTATGTCCGGGAGTATTCCCTGGCATTCAGAAAGCGCGAACTTCATATTTGGTGGAAACTGCAGCCATATTTGAAATTCGAAATTCGAAATTCAAGAATTCCCTTTCTTGAAGTCAAGCTATTAATATTCAATTAATACGTTAAAACTATTATAAGACAGGCATGACATGAAAAATAAAAAAAAAATAAATGGTTGTAGATCATCATGGAACGAAAGGAGAATTTCACCCTCGAAGAAAAAGCATTAGTCGTACAATTTGTAAGCGACACTCATGATATACTAGAGAATCAAGCAAATAATGCTTGATTGCAAAAGAGTAGAAGAGACAAAAAGATGAAACTAATAGAAAAAATGGCAGCGATTGAAATTAAGAGGGAATGGAAAGATATGAGATGCATAGCAGCGGTGGAAACTCGCAGCAAAGAAGACTATTTCTTGCTATCGCAAGCGTGCGAGTGATACAGGTTGAGTTTCTGCCCTTTCAAAACCTTCTGGGCTCGCTTTCAAAATCAGTGAAATTTGCTTGGAAAATTTTGTGGAGGATGAAGATCCCCACAAATCTGATAGGCTCTGAGCATTGAACACGGCCGAAATGCCTAAAGATGACGTCACGTACGAAACGGATCACGTCTCTCTCGAAAAACTTGCGGATTTCTTACTCTCATTTCATTAACTTCACAGACTTAATCTATCTCAGCAATAGTCTCCATCTGATCCGCCATATTTGAGCGACCTGTCACTTTAAACATGCCCCTGCCCACATCTCCGAACAGGTCGCTGTTAGTCTCACGATGGCGCCTAATAGCGCGCTGTTAAATGCTTAAAAACGGTTCTGAATAGGCTTTTCCGCTAATAGCGCGCTATTAGCTGTTAATGACCTTAAGAGTGACCATAAAAGCGGGTTCTGAATACGGTCACTTTTAAACTCACTAACAAATAATTTAAAAGCGCGCTATTAGCACTAAAAGCGAGTTCTGAATATGGGCTTTAGAGTTGCTTCAGATAAATAGCCTAGAGTCCGTATTCAGAACTCGCTTTTATGGTCACTCTTAAGGTCACTGTTAAGGTCATTAACAGCTAATAGCGCGCTATTAGCGAAAAAGCCTATTCAGAATCGCTTTTAAGCATTTTATAGCGTTCTATTAGGTGCTATAAACTAACAGCGACCTATTCGGAGATGTAGGCAGGGGCATGTTTAAAGCGACAGGTCGCTCAAATATGGCGGACCAGATGGAAGCTATTGCCGAGATAGATGAAGTCCGTGAAGTTAATGAAATGAGAGTAAGAAATCCGCAAGTTTTTCGAGAGAGACGTGATCCTTTTCGTAGGTGACGTCCTCTTTAGGCATTTCGGCCGTGTTCAATGCTCAGAGGCTACCAGATTTATGAGAATCTTCATCCTCCACAAAATTTTCCAGGCAAATTTCACTGATTTTGAAATCGAGCTCAGAAGGTTTTGAGAGGGCAAGACCTCCATCTGTATCACTCGCACGCTTGCGATAGCAAGAAATAGTCTTCTTTTCTGCGAGTTTGCACCGCTGCTATGCATCTTATATATCTTTCCATTCCCTCTTAATTCCAGTCGCTGCCATTTTCTCTATTAGTTTTATTCATTTGTCTCTTCTACTCTTTTACAATCAAGCATTATTTGCTTTATTTTGTAGTATATCACGATTATCTCTTACAAATTGTACGACTAATGCTTTTTCTTCGAGGGTGAAATTCTCCTTTCGTTCCATGATGATCTACAACCATTTATTTTTTTTTTTCATTTTCATGTCATGCCTGTCTTATATTAGTTTTAACGTATTAATTGAATATTAATAGGTTGACTTCAAGAAAGGGATTTCTTAGATTTCGAATTTCAAATATGGCTGCAGTTTCCACCAAATATGAAGTTCGCGCTTTCTGAATGCCAGGGAATACTCCCGGACATAATCGAATATGCTCGAATCTTCCTGAATGACTCCGAACGCGGTTGAAAGTACATGTTATAACGCGGTGCTCCCTGTTAGCGCATGTTTAGTTAAAAGCGGCTTAAAAGCGAGTTCTGAATACGGTCACTAATAACTCGGCGCAGTGATTTTTGATTAATAGTCACTCTGTTACTGACCTTAGGAGCAAGTTCTGAATACGGGCTTATGTCTTCGCTCGTTGCCTGTGCAGCCGATTACCAGTACTTGATGCGAGACTCGACGAAGTTTCTTGATGTTATCGACTCGCAGGTTGCCTCATAAACACCATCGGTCAACCGTGATAGGACTCTTAGGGTGTGCAACATCGCTGGTATCGGGATCGGGCGTGGGGATAACGCTTCGGGTTTTAAGCGGTCCGAGATGTTAGACCTGCAGGTCTTAGACCTCTTGTTTTAAGACGAGAGTGGTTGCGGGGAGGGAAGATACCTCTAGGGCCATTAGAGCGAGTGGCAGATGTCACAGCGTTCTGCGAGAGGGCTCTGGAATTTCGGGGCCTTAGGATGAGGGCAGACCCCAGAAGAGTATGATACCGCTAGGCTCACTGCGGTGGGGGCTGATGTCATAGTGTGGTGCGGGAGGGGAAACTCCGCTGGCGCGAAGCTTAGTGCCAGTGAGTCGTAAGCAGCGTGGTAGTTGGTTTATTATGACTTTCTAGAGTGGCCCGTACCTACTGACGGACATGTGAACACATTGAATAACTTCGTAAATTTCAATGAATTTTAATGAAACTTGGTATGCCTAAGTTTTTTGTCGCGGATGTGAACTCGAAATTACAAAATCCAGAATGGTGGATTCAATATGGCGGGCCGAATTACGAAAAGTCAGTTGATTTGAATGAACTTGGTACTTAGTAAGTTTTCAAGGTCACTAATTACGAGCTTGAACTCAAAATTGGGAAATTGGTAATGAAAAACGAAAAAACCCTGTAGATGAGCATTCATGTAAAATACGGAATTATTTGTTCCTACCAGTTTTGGCACAAAACGTCCATCAATTCAGTATGATTAGCACTATTCATGAACGTGGTAATACCATATGAATGAAATCTAATCTTTCGTTGCAGATACAGGTGGAGTTTAATAAAGGGAGAATAAGGTGTAGAAAGAGAAAAGGAAAGTGATTGTGGCGAAGAAAATAAAGGAAAAGGAAAGCAAGGTGGTAGTGAGGCGAATAAGAATCGAAGCCGTGGAGGAGAAAGAGGAAAAGGAGGAAGGAATAGAGAAGGGATATTGTCGGGAGAGACTATTAACAATTACTATTATTCTTGAATAAAAAAAGAAACAAAGCTACTTGTGTTTTTATTTATAAGATTTGTTATCCTTTTGTGGAAATGGACCTCAGATGGTCACATATTTTTTTCAGGTACATTGACTGCATTATGGAGACTAGTAGATCCCGCATTTCCTTTCTTTTACTACTTGCGCTCTAATTACCGAATTTAAAACATTCAGATGTTTACAAATTTTAGACTATAAATAAAATTTGTGATGATTCGATTGTTTATTAGATACCGCTCCTTAAACAGTATTGTCGTATTTCGACAAGGCTGTTTTTTGGAAAACTGTAATTTGGAAAATCCGTTAGTAATCCAATATTTCGGGAAGTGGGTTTGTATCACCATATCATGCAGCGCGAGATCGTAAAGGCCTTTTTATCGTACATGGTTGAATATATATTTCGATATCACATAATTCACGGTAAGTAAACAAACAGGAAATCCCATTTAAAAATATTTTGCTAGTATCGAAATCTCGGAAAATATGATCTTTAGATAGTAATCGCCGCCATAGCTTAATTTGTTATCTCAATTAGAATAACTTTCTCCCGCAATATTTTAAATGAATATTTTCAGGTGGCACAGTTAAATGGAATATAGCAAAATAATAATATTAGGCCGTTCTGAAAATATTTAAACTGGATGCACGTTGTAAGGTGGTATCATGCGCCTAGCTTGGGCGCACCACGTTACATTAAGGGATAAAACTCGCGGGTCCGCGTCGAAGGGTCGCGGGTTCGGGATGGGTGGGGGTTTAGCTGCGGTGGTGGCGGGGCGGATCGGACGGCTAATACCCTACGCCGATGATGCCGCCGACCGCCCGCTTCCCGCTAACCGTCCGCTGGACACCTGATCGTCTCGATGTGCGACCTGGACGGCAAGGTACCGCGGGAGGGGGGTATTTTTGTTTTGGGTCCACCCGCTGGATGAGGGTGGATGAGGGGGTCAGGGATTCCCGTGAGGCGGGGATTCCTTTGGCTAAATTCGGCAAACCGGCAACAATAGAACTCGGCGATCTTCGGATTTGCCGAATTGAATCTCTTTCAGGTAATCGACCGAGTCACACGTGGCGGATAAAGTACGGACGATTACGGGCAGTGGACTGTAGATTGCGGATTTTCTTTTTGTGTGGACGACTCGGCTTGCTTTTGTGGATCTCTGGTGGACGACGCGGCTTGGTTTGTGGGACTTGATTTGGTTTTTTAAGTGAAATTAAGGGAAGGGTGGCTGTGTGTGGAGTAAGGAGGTGCTGGACGAGCGGAAGTGCGAACAGTATCGCCAGCGGAAGCTGAGGACCTCCCGCTCAGAACCGGCCCATTTGGTTTTCCTTTGCTTTCTTCTTTGGATTTATTGGACAAGCCGCTACACCGGTAAGTACCGCCGAAAGCGGCCCTTCTTATTATACGGATTCCCCTCGCAGAAGAGCCGGGATAGCCGCCTTCACGTAGCCCGGGCGGAGATCGGTGGGACAGGCGTGTGGGACGCTGACCTGAGAAGATCTCCGCGAGAAAAGAGGTTCGCCCACCGAGCTTTGTAGGATCGCGAACCGCATAGCAGTAATTCGCGCTTCGTGATCAGGCAAGCTAGAGACGGTGGGAACGGTTAACCCTGCGGCCCTTACGATGGGTCGCGCTCGCCGTTAGAAGTTATTGTACGCGTCGGACGACCTGTACTGGCGCCGTTTTCTTTTTTTTTTCTTGAATAAACGGATGTTAAGACTTCGAACGGCGTTTTCATTGGCGTATTCCGTACTGTTCAAATCTCGTCGCCCCCACGTTCCCCTCATTTCAGCTAGTTGAGGCTGAGCAGCCGGGAGATCGCGTGGAAGCGGCCATAGGAGGAACGTCGGTGCGGAGAGTCCGCACTTGGTGCCCAACAATCCGATTTAGTTCGGATCTCGGATATTTTTCCGGATTTCAGCACGTTGGGAGCGGCCGTGAATTATTTGTCGGCTACGCCGTTGGACGGCGTACGTCACAACGTATATGTATTGTGATGTATTTCTTCTCATCAACAAAACGTAACTTAACCAAATCGGAACTCGGGAGCGTAAGTGGTCTCGGCAAACTCGAAAATGTTGGGCGCAAGGTATCCACGAAGGAGTACCACGAGCTCGAAGCTCGTTGCCGATATAGTCAGAATAGCGAAAGATAATTAGTTCCGGGTAATCGACTGCCATCAGGCAATCTAAACCTAATTTTGCCACCAGGCGAACTAAATCTAAGAACCACACGGCCACGCAAAGCAGATAGGGGCACCACGACCGGGAAAAAGTGCTAAATGTAACTAACCTAAGGTTGTTACGTCCGGCGCAACGCAACCCCATTGCCCCCCCCC